>CALNHX010002892.1:0-106837 GCA_940337035.1 Agriotes lineatus | reverse complement strand
TACTTTTTATATCAGTACCATATCCAACGCGTGCAAGCCCTTATTCGCCCTGACTTATGATATTCTGTCAGTGGTTTTTAAGGGAAGCCACTAAACACTTAAATTTCGCTGCTAACATCCTTTGGACTACTGACGCAAGATTTACTAAATATAGGATTTTCAATATCCACAATAACCACGTTTGGTTGAATCAGAATCCCTAGAAGTTGTTGAATCTGGGTATCAACCGGTTATTAGGACCGATTGTGTTGCCACAACGATTAACAAGTCCGACATACATTAACTTTTTTGCTAAATACTTTTCCCGTACTTTTCAAATATGTGCCTTAAAACCCGAAATTGAATCTTTGGTTTGTGCAAGATGAGGCACCGCAGTATTTTACGCTTGCTGTTAGGGAGCACTTGACGAAACATTTGGAAGGTGGATAGTGTGAAGGCGTCCCATTTCATGACTTCCTACGTCTCCCCACTTAACCCCTTTGAGTTTTAGCCTTTGGGGTTACTTAAGAAGTATAGTGCACGCAACACCTGTAAATAATTTTGCCAAGTTGCAAGAGCAAATTTAGCAAAGTTGTCAAACAGGACCGTGGTCTTTGCAAAAGGTTTCTTGCTGAGATGATATAGACCTTGTGTCGATATTGGGGAAGAGCATTTCGAATATCTTCTTTGATAATTGTGGTTTTTCTTCTTCTGCCTACTTTTCTTCTACTTGCTATAGGCCTGTGGCCTATTTGTGTGATATCTTGTTCTCGCGAATTGGCCTACCAGCTGTCTCTTTACCTCTGTTTGGGTCTTCCTGGTAGTCTACTGCCATGGCGTTTTCCGTTTCTGGTTATTCATATTTATATTCTGGTTTCGGCTCCAGTCTCCGCTGCGTATGTTGGAATAACTGATCGTGCGCAGCTTTTATATATGCGTAGTCTACTGTTTATTACCATATCTTTACTATTCCATATGATGTCTTCGAGATAACCCGAAGCTGCTGCAGAGTTTCTAATTTGATGTTGCTATTCCATGTTTAAGTTTCCGCAGAAAGCTCATTTCACACACAGAACTAGTCGAATGACCTATCTGTTCCACGAGAACATTATTTATAAATAATCACTAATTTACAGCACGTAGTTCTTTTTGCTCTTGTTCTGTTGAGACTGCCATATTGTATTATTCTGCTTCTCTCACGTAGGTTTGCAGGAGCTGTTGTAGTCCATTCTCACTTTATGACATAAAGATCCACGATGTTTGACCTGTTTTCTCTCTTTCAATTTTGATGCTCTTGAGACTCATAAGTTCAACCGTTTCTTCCATTTGCTTGGCACACGTCCATGTAAGCTTGCGCGATGTTTTCATATTAATTGTTACTTTTGCAATTCTTTTATCTGCCGTTCTTTGTACATGTTCCTTATTAGTGATTGATTTCTTTAATTTTTTCTTCTTCATCCTCTGTTTAATTCTACAAAGCTGTGGTTCTATGAGCCTTCTTTACTCGTAAGCCAGGTAGGTGGCCAGCCTTGAACGTCGAAGGTCAGGAAGAGTTCCTTAGCGTAGGGGTTAATGACTAGCACCGGGAATCGCACCCAGTCTAGCCTCCTGAGAGCCAAACATATTGCAGCTATATTAATAACTTTCGTACGTTTTAGCATTGAACTCAGCAAAGTAATGGTTCTGTAACTAATCTGGTTTTTTTCTTACCACTTAGAAATAGTTTTCCTATTTTCCCAATCGGCAGGACTTTTACCTTTTCTGTACCTAGTTTTTTTGAAAGGGGATCGTAATTTCCTCGGCGTTTAAAACTGATTTGTCCGTAATTTTACACCCACCCGGTGCTTTCCTATTTTTGAGTTTTTAATACCAACTTTATCTTCGATTATTGTTGTTCCATCTACTTCCTCTTCTAATTATTGGGCTTCCTTTATTGTGCTTAATTCCTTCCACTCGTTTACGATTTTTTTCTTACGAGTAGACGTTTCGAGATCTTTTTCGCTCCTTCGTAGAGGCCACCTTTCATTTGTTTGGTAAAGTTATTTCAGTAGGTTTTCTGTATTTTATTAATTATTGAATTAACGATGTTTCTTACTTCAACGTGCTTTTTATGTTCGTTCTCAGTTTTGTTCATGCTCTACAGTAAATATGCGGTTTTCGGCCAGTGTTTAACCTTGTCAGTAAACCAGTGCTTTGTACGAGTGGCATTTGTATTTATTGCTCTACTGCATCAGTAATGTCAGTAGGTAAGTATCTCTTCCCTATATTCAATCCCAGCGTCTGCATCTTTTGTATGGTTGGTCGAAATTGTTTGCGTCAGACGTTGTTCCTAAATGTATTTTGTGTTGCTTTCGATTAATGTTTAATTGGAGTAATTTATTTCCATATCTAGGCATTAGTCTTATTATGTATAATCACATATTATGGTCCAAGCCTACATTAGTAGGTGATATCGCCTATTAGTATAATTTTGTTTTGGGTTCCTATTTCCTCTATTTCTGATTGTAATGTGCTCTAAAATTCATTTCTTGGTATGCTTATATCTATTAAGTACGCCGAGAACAGATGTAGCGGTCGATTTTCATATTTTAGTGTTGCTTTAAGTATTCTGTCATTTAGATATTTAATTAGATACACTACTTCAGAGTGGGTTCCCTCTCTTTTTTCCTTTTTCATGAATATAGCAGGATATAACTTTGATATTTCGAGATTCCTTGTCTCAATTTCGATTTTATGTTTAATTTTAAAAAATTAAATATGGCGTATTTGAGTACGGACGGCAGCGAGTACTTAAAAGGGCCATACGAGTTCAGAAAAACCACTTTTCTAACGTGTTGAGTATATTATTTTATCGCATTTCATAAGAAATGTAAAATATTAAATTGTTACATGCAAGTGACACTGACTGTCAAAACATAACAAAGATGAGCGTAACTCATTCCTATGTACTAAAGCACAATCAGCAGCTCCAGTTGATGTTATGCGTTTGGCAGTACTGAAGTGTGTTGTTGGTGACACTGTAAGTCTATGTCAAATTCAAGGTTAGCAGGTTAGGTTTTGCGTCCATCTGTGTCAAAACTGATGCAAAACCTAACCTACTAACCTAGAATTTGACATAGACTTACAGTGTCACCAACAACACACTTCATTATTGCCAAACGTAGAACGAATCGCCGTTGCTAGGCATAAAAGTGTTGCTAATGATAAAAGTACCACATTTCTTATCGATTTTGAATGAAGAAATGTACATTTCCAAATGATATGCGATAAAACTATTAGAGCTATGGAAAAATAAAATTGCTCTTATCTCGAAAAGTTGAATTGCAGATCCATTTATATTAACACTTTGTAACTTTTCCTTGTTCGTATTATATGCCCTTTCAATATTTAACCCTTCTTTTTCAATATCATCTATGTATCATTGATATAAATTTAAGTTACATGACTCCTAGTTGTCTATAAAAAATATAAACACTCTATTCGCGCAACTAATTTGTCAACTGAAAGCACTATCAAAACTTTGTAGTCAAATATGTTTCACTTTGATGTTGGTTTTGATGTGGTCAACTCATTTTCTCCTTTCACTGAAGCACTACTGAATGTATATTTGTTTCCTCATATTGTAATTAGTAATTTTCATAATACACAGTGTTCCACAGGCTGCTGCTCAACATGGGAAACTCCCTTATTACGAGAGCTAGAAATTTTATGAATATAATGAAATACTCCTCAGATAAAGTTCTGCTAGACCCCATAAATACATTTTGAATATTAAACATAGTTCAGGGGCTGTAGCAAAAGTTTTTCTTTTTTTAAATAACTCGTCTATTTTAAGAAGTCGAATTTAAGTTTGCACGTTTTTAATACGAATCTAGTGATGTATTCAGAATTTTGAAAACTGTTATAGTAGACAACGGTCAATTTAATTTTTTTCTTGTGTGGTTCATAATTGGCTATGGCGTCTTTGTAAAGAGAATTGTTTTCAGTTTTTAAAAATGTAGAATTTATTATATCTAATACAAAAACTAAAGGCGAAAAAATATTAAAAAGATCTATTTTTACGTATTTTTACAAGGTTTTGAAAACGAAGAAATAAATAAAATGTATTTTAGAGTACTTATGTATTGATTAAAAACATGCGACGATTTGAAAAATATATAGATTTTACATTAAACCAAATTATAATACAAAAATAAAAAAGATGCTCAAGCACTTGGTCATTATTTTCCAAATACGTATAGGTATAATTTACGGTTATTAGATTTAACAACATGGAAATGCTTGAATTACGTTTTCACGAAGTTTGTCTGCATTATCGTATGGACAAACATAGACTTTGTCTTTAATGTAAAGCCATAGAAAGTCTTGAATGTCCTTTTGTTAATAAATGCAGAGAAACGTAATACGTTAGTGTTTCAATAACCATTTTAAGACCACATCAGATATTTAATCCAAAATACACTTAGTATGAGCAGTTATGCACATATGTAGGTTTTCTGTAGACTTTAATAGTAATTTTTATATATTGAAGCAACTATTGGTTTTTGTTTTCAAAGCTTGATAAACTTCACGATCGATGCCCTCACTTGTCAAAGCGTTTTTAAATTTTTTTCGGCACTAATTCTTGTGTTAGGGATAACAAATTACACAGTTTTGAAAATCTAAAACAAATCTCCTTTCAAAGGCATCATCGCCAACTATAATCCACATAAGAGAGAATGAAGTTGATTATTGTAACAGTTCTGATATCTGAATACACTATTAGATTCCTATTGTGCAAATTAAATGTAAAACTCTCTTAAAATAAACGGGATAAAAAAGAGTCAAAATTAATTTTTCTTTGCTACAGGACCCAAACTAATGCTGTTTGGTAGAACTTTACCTGAGAAGTATTTCAAACCATTTAACATATTTCTATCGCTTCTAATAAGGCCGATCTCCATGTTGAGAATGAATCTGTGGGCACACTGTATATAGAAGCCAGTTTGCGCTTCATAATATAATTCAAAATACAGTGTGTCCCAGATCGAGTGGGATTGCATGGGTAACTTTCTTATCTTTGAAGTTGGAGATTTGGTTAAATGGGCAATGTTTTTCAGTTTCATATGCTGATTTAAAATCCGTTTTAAAAAGTTCAAAATGTCGAACCAGTCAAAAGTTATTAAAAAAAAACTAAAAACTGTCATTTTCTTGTATGTCAAATATCTTTATAAATATAAGAGATACGAAAAAAAGTTTTATATAAAAGTCGCTATTTTCGATAAGACAAATTTAAAATTAGTATCCAACAAAAATTCAAGATGGCTGCTTTTGAGGTACTCGTATCAACTTCCTTAAGTTAAATGGGCGCCATATTGGATTTTTAGGTTACTGAATAGAGTTTCTAATTCTCTTTTCAACGATGTAAGATAACGTATGATTGAATAAAAAATACTAGTAAAATTAATTGTTTTTACATTTTAATCAAGTAGGTAGGCTTGAACCACAAAACATCGTGACATTACTTTTTAAATGTATAATCAAGTAGGTAAGTAGTTATGATGAAAAACAATAACAAAGTTTATCACAATCTGTCAAAAAGCAGGTGCTTAAGCTAAAGTATTATCTAAAGTTATACGTATTACAAACTTTACAAATTATGGCGAATATTCCAATTACTGAAAGCTACGATATGTTTTGCACATTTATCAAGTGTTATAAAAATTCCCATCTTGCTGTCCAAACTTATTTAACTAATTTTCCGGAAAGAAGACAACCAAATATCAAAACGTTTAAAAGACTGGACAAGAATATGCAGCGGTATGGAAGTTTGAAAAAGCCCGTTAAAACTAGGGAAAACAATTTATTAGTAGAAGATCATAATTACAACAGTGAGTTAATAACAATGGCTTGTGTCGCGGCTAATCCAGGCATTTCAACTCGAGAAATAGAAGCACAGGTTGGTGTATCTAAATCAAAAACATCGCGAATTTTAAGAAGGCACAAGTTTCACCCCTACAAGTTGCGTATTGCCCAAACTTTACGACCAGAAGATTATAATCGCAGAGTAGCATTTTGTAGGTGGTTTATCCGCGAGAGTACTAGAAATAATAGTTTTACGAGTCGAGTATTATGGACAGATGAGTCTTACTTTTCTAACTGCGGAGTATTTAATCGACACAATGAACACTACTGGTCACAGGAAAATCCACATGTTTTAGTTCCACGTCGAAATCAAGTTCGATTCGGATTTAATGTATTTTGCGGCATAATGGGAAGTCATTTAATTGGACTTGTTATCTTCAATGGAACTTTAACTGCTCAACGTTATTTAGAAATTATCCAAATATCCTTAGAAGAGTTCATAGATGATCTACCTTTGGCAGACAGAAATGGGTTATGGTACCAACAAGATGGCTGCCCAGCCCACAATTCAAGAAACGTGGTAGATTATTTAATTCACCGATTTGACAATAAGGTTATTGCCACCAATACTAATGTTCGATGGCCAGCCAGATCCGCTGATCTAACGCCTCTTGACTTTTTTCTGTGGGGTACGTTAAAGAATAAAGTATATGGAAGTAATTACAGCTACAATAATGTTCAGGGACTGCGCGAAGCAGTGCAAGAAGCGTGTGCTAGTATTAATCGAAATACGTTGCGTAAAGTAACCGGAAGTGTCGTCAAACGGTGTCAACTATGTTTAACTAACAATGGTCAGCATTTTGAACACTTTATGTGATTATTAGGATTAAGTTTTCTTTTTTTAAATGAATTTTGTTTGTTTGTTTGGATCCATGTAAGCCTACTTGATTAAAATGTAAAAACAATTAATTTTACTAGTATTTTTTATTCAATCATACGTTATCTTACATCGTTGAAAAGAGAATTAGAAACTCTATTCAGTAACCTAAAAATCCAATATGGCGCCCATTTAACTTAAGGAAGTTGATACGAGTACCTCAAAAGCAGCCATCTTGAATTTTTGTTCGATGCCAATTTTAAATTGGTCTCATCGAAAACAGCGACTTTTATATAAAACTTTTTTTCGTATCTCTTATATTTACAAAGATATTTGACATACAAGAAAATGACAGTTTTTAGTTTTTTTTTAATAACTTTTGACTGGTTCGACATTTTGAACTTTTTCAAAGAGATTCTAAATCAGCATATAAAACTGCAAAACATTACGCATTTAACCAAATCTCCAACTTCAATAATAAGAAAGTTACCCATGCAATCCCACTCGATCTGGGACACACACACGCCGCGCTATGTAAGATATAAAATCAAACCTAGATTTTCACATATTGTACAATTTCTTTAATACTATTTGCGAAGTAATAAAATTACACCCACCCGTTCGTGTAAAGATTTAATATCAGGCGCGGAAGATCTTGCATTGAATTTGATAGTTCACGCTTCAGTGATTATATTTACAATATCAATTCGCAATTTCAGCGCAGATCTTAGTGTCCTTTCTTTACAGTTCATACAAGCATCGCCGGCATGCATGGAAGGAATAGCTGCTGCAATGCTGAGAAGTAGCGGTCCTGCAAGAACGTAAGTAAAGCGTTAAATGGCTAGAAAACAACGCTCAAGGCTGTTAATCAAATTCAATGTAGCTCAGCTGAAATCGGGAGCTGTATCGTGGATTAAGAAAAACTCATTTAAGGTAGGCCTTGGAAAAAAAGATAAAAATTTTAGTAATGTTTTAACTTACGTCTGCAGGTGAATGTCAGATTGAATTTTTTTAATGAAAACATTTGTTACTGTAACAGGCAAAATTTTACACTGCATTAAGTTTAATTGTATCAAGCAAAAAGGAAAATTAGATAGCATTTACACAACAACAACGAGTGTAATAATCATAACGGTCAATAAAAATTGATTTTATTTAGTGTTTTGCATATTTTTAGGAAAATAGTTCAAGATCAAGATGTAATTTAGTTCTCTCTAACTTGTGGCAGTTCATTTTCTTCAATAGATATGTATTCAGTTACGGGAAACTTTAATTTCATCATGGCATGCTGCAAATGATTTTTTTTTGGAACACACGATATTTCAACCGTTTTTGAGCTTTTGTCTCCCAGTCGCATATTTATTTTAGCATACATTAGGTTTTTGTATGCGTACAAGGTTTTTAGTAGCTGATTAAGTGTGGCCAAGTGATCTGTTATTATAAACAACAAAATTATTTTGCTCCTCTTAACTCGATATTAACTTCGTTTTGAATGTTATTCGCCTGCAATCGTTCAATTAATTATATTTTGCCACATTGATCCGGCTTGCCCTCAGTTTTCTTGACATTGTGCAGTTTGAGATTGACGGCGACAATTAAATAGCAATTTATGCAACAAGTGCTAAAAGTTGACGTTTATGCACGCGTTGTATACAATATTTTATCTACTACCTTAATTTTACTGTTATTAATCCATAAATATCAATTTAACAAAGGTCTGCATCTACGGCACTTCTAATTTATGTCATAATAAACAGTAGGCCATACCGCGTGGGCGAATGTTTGCGAATGACAGTAGTCAAGGTCAGTTACGAGATGTAATTATTAATACTCCACATCTGACTGTATTCATTACATAACGCTTTAATTATTTCAAAAACACTTTACCTGTAACGCAAGAAGCAACTAGAATAACTTTACAACTTCACTTCCAGTTCGGAATTCTAGTTTTATAAACTCACTTCACTTTTAGCACATGGGCTAAACCTAAACAGCTGATTTCTTTAACCACGGTAAACTATAAAACGTCACTTTTAGTGAAACAAGCTAGCCCTAAAAGGCCTACTTTTAGTGGTGGTCGTAGATAATAGCTATTTATGCAACAAGTGCTAAAAGTCGACTTTTATGCGCGAGACATGAAAATTATGAAACGAAGCCGAAGGCTGAGTTTTATAACATGTCTCGCGCATAAACGACTTTTAGCACGCGTTGCATACAATATTTTATCTACGACCTTAATTTTACCGTTATTAATCCATAAATATCGATTTAAGAAAGGTTCGCATCTGCGACGCTGCGTCATAATGAATAGTAGCCTACGCCGCTGGCGATTGTTTGGCCACGCCCGTGCTGTCAAGGTGAGTTACGAAATGTAATTATTGATACTCCACATATGACTGTATTCATTACATAACGCTTTAATTATTTCAAAAACGCTTTACCTGTAACGCAAGAAGCAACTATAATAGCTTTACAACTTCACTTGCAGTTCGAAATTGTAGTTTTGAACCTCGCTTCACTTTTAGCACATGTGCTAAAAGTAAACAGCTGATTTCTTTAAACACGGTAAACTATAAAACGTCACTTTTAGTGAAACAAGCTAGCGCTAAAAGGCCTACTTTTAGTAGTGGTCGTAGATAAAGATTTTTATTCGAAAAATCATCGAAAACAGATGTCAAAACTACAGCTGTTTTTAAAAGCAGTTGGTTTGATTTTGCATGTAGCTCAATACCAACAACTTACGAGTGTAATTTGATGGTAAACCGGACAAGATATGACCTTTAGATATGTGTAAAGAGTTTTTTTCACAGTGTTCTTTTTTAATAAAAAATTATAGATACATTTCCATTTAATCTATTCATAAAAATCGAAAACACAAGCTGTTTTCAAGGAAAACAACTTTTTCCTATGTATTCGAGCAGTTACGTTTATTAGACATGAATTTTCGTAGCATTTTGCTATATTGGCGGAAACTACAATGAATTTATGTCCACATGAGCCAGAGAAAATGTTATGTACAAGCGTAGCAAAGTAAACCAATTATAATTGCAACAAAAAGATTTACACATATAGTGTGGAAATAAAGTGACGGATAAATTCGATTTTATTTATAGAACATACACTACAACTAACTTTATGTTTCTACACATTTTTTTATGATATGACGTCATAGACTTTTTTTTATAACAACCTATATTTTTTATTATTGATTTTGCTAGTACTTTTTATGTTGTTTTCAATGATATAACATTTTCAATATGTTACATCTGAAAAACTCTGGTGTGATACACGCACACAACTTCCTTTTACAGTGATCTTATAATCAGCCAAAAATTTGATTTTGAATTTTTAAGCATTTGTCAAAAACTTTCAAAAATTACAAATTCTACAAAAACTGTACAAAACAGTGCGTTACTGCAAAAGACAAATTTTCTTTAAAATTTTAAGCTGAATTAAAAAATGTAATAATATACTGGGTGTTCTATTTAAAATAGGAGTTAATAAAAAAAATAGGAAGGAAAACAAAATAAACGTATTTTAGAGGTATTCAATTGCAAAATCACCTATCTCACATCAATACGCTTTAAAAATGTAATAAAAATACAAAGTTTGAAAAAAATTGTTGGAGCCGTTTCTGAAAAAATCGAAAAAAACTGAAAAACACCATACTTCCGGTTATGCGATTTTCTTCAAAAGCTTGCTGTCTCATTTAGATAGTACACAAAACTTATATATGAAGTTTCAACGCCATACCTCTTTTCCTTTTTGGGATATTCTGTTCACAGATACAGACAGCCAGACAGACAGACATACAAACAGCAGACATACAAACAGACAGACAGACAAACCAATGAACAAAAACATGTTTTTTGGGTTCAGGGGACTCTAAAACGTGAAGATCTGTTGAAAACTAAATTTCGAATTTTTGGGGTGAATACAATACTCCATTTACTTCCGTAAAAGGAAATGAAAAGCGAGAAAATTGGTCTTAAAGTTTAAATATTAAAAACCAATTAAATGAGCAAAATAAATCTAGTTACCTACGTTTGACGGAAAGTCATGGACCTTTTTTTTAAATATAAACACACAATTGAAAAATATTGTAATAAATAATAACAAATTCAAATTTTGTGTGTCTCGCCTAATTGTATCATTTTTGTTAATAAAATAGTTTGCTAAAGGTAAATTATAATTTAGAAAAATCAAAGGAAGCTTATTTTCTTATGACATTTACAAATTGTTTAATTCTGACTTGTAACTAATCTTTTCTTTTTGTTTTATCCACCGGTAACTAGATTTATTTTGCTCATTTAGTTGGTTTTTAATATTTAAATTTTAAGACCATTTTTCTCGATTTTTTTCAAATGGAACCTACTGAAAATTTTATACCGTTCGAAATGGGATAAATGGACGTACTAGCCCAAAATTCTTCGAGGCAAACACGCTTAGAGTTGGAAATAAATTAACATAATGAGTTTTGCTTCAGAGACCGTTAATACAAAATTAGTGATCAACGCAGGAACTCAAATTTTAGAAAAGACGCAAGTAATTGTTGCTGATAGACAAACTAATGTACGTAATTATTGTAACAGATTTTTCAGACGTTTAGTAGAAGGACATGCATTATATTACGATAGAAGAAAGGTGTTTGTTGATTGGATTCAAGACTAGTTAGCCCGGATCAAAAACTTCAGACATTTTACTATGTTAATTGTTGTTTATTATAATATTCACGACACAGAAAAGTATATGTAGTTGATGCATGAAGACTTCTTAGAAAACATATGATAGGAGACTACAGCCAATGCCGTACAACGAAGTCAGGAAGTCTAGTGTGTATATTAGGAGCAAAGATCGAATTCGATCAATCAACGATAAAACGGCCCACAACGCGTTCTGAGCAATACGAAAAGTCCGAAATTTGAACCGTGGGCGTTTCAAAACAGCCACAAAGCATGAAAGACTGTTAAAAATAATCAAAATATTTTGCTCATTAGATTGGTTTTTAATATTTAAATTTTAAGACCATTTTTCTCGATTTTTTTCAAATGGAACATTTTGAAAATTTTATACCGTTCGAAATGGGATAAAAAGTACTAACGAAACCAATAATAAAAATTATAAGTTGTTTTTAAAAAAAGTCAATGACGTCATATCATGAAAAACCAATTACATAAGAAACTAAAAATCAGCTGAAGATATTCCCTATGGTCAAAATCGCTACACCCCTTCGAGATTTTTTTATAAAAGTGAATATCAACGAAGTTAATGAATTTATCCATTACTTTATTTCGACATTGTATAGGCCAAGCACTGGATGTTTATATTTCTAATTTTAATTATTGTTTACAAGTAAGAAAAATAATCACTAATTGAAACTTGAAAAATTAAACCATAATGTGTGGTACATTATTGAATTCATAATAAAAATGACTTCTAAAATTTGACACTAGGAGATAAGGACCTTATTTAAAAAATGAAGTTGATGATGGTCCTTTAATTACGCAACTTTTTCCCCATTTAACGATATTTGTATCTCTTACTATTAACGAGATCCCCATACAGGCCCTCCTTATCTTGGACAGGCTGCATATTAAGAGCAAAGATCGAATTCGCTCAATGAACGAAATTTGGACAGTGGACGTTTCAAAAGGGCCACAACGCATGATAGACTGTTAAAAATAATCAAAATATGAATGTCATGTTGTGGTACCTTGCAAAACGCCCACAATGCGTTCTGCGAATTCATTACGTTATCACGACGCACTGTGAGCTCTATTTAAACACCCACTGCTGCTTAAGTTAGCATCCATTTGTTTCTAAGAGTAAAAAAAAAACCGAATGATCATTTTCAATCACGAACATACGACGTAACTTAGGTCACTATGTATGGTCATCCTTGGTAATCGATAGAGATGGGTGGAACGATGGGTTAGGTGGAACGTTCCACACGTTCTCGTTCCGAAGATATACCGTTCCAAAATAACGTTCTTCCAGAACGAGGGAACCAAATGACATTAATGGTTACGACGTCATTCTAGAACGTTTATTATTATTTTATTAGCGACATATTAATAAGGTGTTTTTTAAAATTCATTTTAAGTATTGTTATAATATTCTTGTACCTAAAGAAACATCAGTGAGATTGAGAAACATGTATATTTGTTTTTAAAAAATAAACTTGTTAGATTCCTTTAGTGAAACTCTTATATTCATGCCTTGATGAAATTCCTATTTATATAAAAATATTTTAAACTGTTCTTATTTTTAGTTCTATCAGTAATTAACGACTATTATTATGCTGAAAAATTAATAAATTTGTCGTTATACATTTTACAATAAAATCAGCATTTATAATATTTTACAATTATGCATTTCTATCAATGAAAAAACATAACATGAAAGAAGCGTTTCCAGTTCCGTCCTTCCTTGCGGAACCGGGAAGATGAAACGTGGAACGGAAATCGTGATTAGTTCCGAGCAGCGACGAGCAACGAACAACACTAACACTGTGTGTTTGTGTTGCGTTCTTCTCGTTTTCATCGATTCAGTTTTATTCCGTCGTTCCGAAATAACGCGTTCATCCCATGTTAGGAACGTTCCGGTACGTTGCTAAAAAATACCGTTCCGAAAGAACGTTCGTGCGGAACGACTCATCTCGTAATCGCAATTTTTGAAACTGACTGTCGATTCGGAGCTGTCAAGTACGTCTATTCTATGGCTGTGGAATTGATGTTAGTAATGCCATTTTAACAAATACAAACAATTCCACAGCTTTCCAGAGGATAAAAGTATTTAATCCTATGGCACCTACTGATACGCAGACTAGGTTACTAAATAAGTTGTAAATATAATAGTATACAAGCAAACGGCGCGCTACGTGCACGTGTGGCGCACGTGTGAAATAGGATACGCCGAAGATCACGCTCCCAGCCGAGCGCTCAGATAAGAAAACCTAAACAAATATAAACATCTGTGAAGCCGGAACGTGATATTTGATTTTGTGCCACAGCAGACAGACAGACACACACATTAAGGAAAATTATATTATAGATTATGTTATTAGGAACAAAAGTTATATTTTATGTGGATAAGTACAGCCGAGCCACATAAAGATACTTTTGCTCCGAATAGCATATAGTATTTTTTTTTCAAACGTTTTTATAACAAATTATTTACAACTTTGTGAACAAAATTCGAAGAAAATTACTTGATCTCGTCAGCGGCAGATAAAGTGTTTTAGATGCCATGGCAATAAAGTGACAGTTTAGCATCATCAATCAAGCAGTATAATGTCACATTTTACTGACGTTTGAAGAAAAACACATTTTATCTGACTTATTTTCTGGGGCTCCATTAATTTGCATTTCATGTTAATTGACAATTTTGAAACAGCTGTCAGCTTTAAAATATCATTATCAAGTATAGTCGTATTAAAACTAAAAGTAACATAAATGATATTCTACCTGGGACTGAAAATTATTACCGGGTATATTTAGATAGTCACTTATAATACCACGCTTTGGTACGATTAGGACGAGTGCGCTAGCACGAGTCCTAATCCCAAGCGCAATGGACATGAGTAGTGATACCACCGCAAAAATAATCTACTTAACTTTGACTAAGAATGGTATTCGAGGGACTATTTAATGAACCAAACTACTTTTTCAAATTAGTTTTCAGTAAATCTAGCAACAAACTAGTCAATTTCTATAGTAACAGAACACTAATATTGACTTTTTCTAATAAAAATTACATTTGTTAAAAATAGTCACTTGAATACCTTCTAGGAAGATATATCCACTGATATTTTTTTGATTGGTCAAGAAACGTCAGAATTCTGGATTTTCATTGGTCACTTTTTGACAGATGACAGGTGAATTGAATAGTCTACATTATTGCAGGGTTATATGTCTCGTTTAGAAAGGTTACTCCAAATTAATTTAAGCATAGCTGATTGCAAACTTTTTATTTCGTTGCCTTCTCATAATCCCTTTTTAACATAAAGAATATTGTTATGGATGGCTGATAAAATTAATCTCAAGATACGTTGTGGCAAATAATGAATTGCCAGAGAGACTTGTGGGAATTTTGCAAGTAGCCTCAGCATAAATTTAGTGTTTAAAAAATCCACAACGCGGTGTGGTGTGTCTGTTTTTAAACGACCACGACGCCCAATTTGGACTTTGGATGTTGAGCATTGTTTACAACGCGTTCTGGTAGTTTTTTTGCTCATTGGGCGAATTCGATCTTTGTTCCTAACATTTAAATAGTATAGCAACAATTTAGGGGATTGGAATCGGGCTCGGTGAGACCATTCACAGTTAAGCACCAAATTAACTTTGCTCTACTCAAAATCACAGACCTAAAAGATAAAGTAACAAGGTAAATACATCACCAAGACACATACCTCACGCAATGGTTGCTGCACAAGCACAAGGGGGGCGCTAAAACTTTGTAACCCGAATCCGGGGCAAGTTGAGCAGTGCACCGCCAGACGGAAGCGTATAAAACACTAGCTTCTACACCGTAAGGTAGAAATGAGGTAACCGATAATAGATACAACAACAATTTAAGAGAAGTATGAAATAAAAACGATCGAATTCTTACTGAACCGAAGATTTGTTACTGCACGATATTTGCTGAATTCATAGAGAACAAAAGGTTCAGTAAGTTATGCAGGATTCTAGATTTGTTTAGGTACGGAATTTCGTCTTCCAGTCCTGATTTAACTAACACCTAGTGACATATTTTGGTGTGAAAAGTTGAAAGCTAAAATAGACCCTTCCCGATGTGTTTTTAGTGGCAGCTTGTGACTCTTGAGTATTAAAGAAAGAAACACGTCTTTAGTTAGCTTTATAGATAGGCTCGTAAACTACTCACAAATAAGCTCTCGTATAAACTGAAGGGTACAAATGCAAATGATAAATCGATGGACTAATGCTACCGTGTTCCATCAAAATATTTTATCGTCCGAAGCGAGGTATAAACGCAGAGTTGTTCATCAACGTTTCATATCTGGCTTGGCGTAGTTTAGATTCTCTTTTACTGGCGAAATTCACACTCCAAAGAAAATCATACAAATAGAACCGACGCCGGGGGCGCGAGAGGGCGAATTTCAGACGTTATCCCTGCACTTTCGGAATTATTGTTTGGTTAACGTAGCTTTGCTCATGCATGAATTGTTGAGTGGAATTCCTGCTTTGTTTCCTGCGCACTGCGTTCGGCTCTCGAAAGCCCCTCAAATGAACCAAACATGCACAATCGCACCCGGCAGCAGGTGAAGTTGCCGCACGCGAATACTTTGATTCGCTTTGTCAGTGGGCTAAATTATATATTATTTCGGGACCGCCACTGCCGCCGCGATCCCATGAAAATTATATATAGGAGAGTATACTAAGAGCGCGGGGCGAAATAAAAATTTGTCGGCGGGATATCGACCCCTCGAAGTTGGCGCTCACATTCCGGTCACGATAAATTTTATCGGAATATCGCGAATGAGCGAAAGTAAAATTGCGGCGGAGACAAAGTTTACAAAACAACTCCGAAGTTGGTCTTAATTACTGGAGCGGTGCCGCTGTAGGGACGGAAGTCACCTGTGCTGCTGCTTCAACAAGTCTAATTAATTCTACTGATATTTTTAATTAATTGTATTTCTTGCTGCTTTGTGCCAAATTCCCCTGTAAAGAAAATAAGTTTCGTAATGAAATTGCGAACAAATTAATGAAAAAGTAAGGAAACTCGTCAGCTAAAAGTAGCTATCTTTTAAATATTCTGTAATAATAATTTAGTCAAATATTGTTAACATAAATAAATATATCTGCACGGTAGTTATATAAATTAGTTTAATTAACCTTGAAAATAAACTTTTACTAAATAATCCTGTACAGTAGTTTTTATATTTCAGGGTAGTCTATGAACTAGTTCGTAATCTTTTTTATAAATATACCGATGTCCCCGGATTGACTTTGCAATAGGGAAAACTTTTGTAGTTACAGTTACGTTTTCATTGGAAATAACTTTTCTGATAAAAATTTTCTCCAAAGTCAAAGTTAAATGTATTTCTCTTTTTAGGTATTTTCAGAATTTCTTAGTTTGTCAGCGCTAATACCCTCGCTACATACCTACTGACAGATACAACACCTTCCCAGAGGTGGACGTTAGGCGATTACCTGACTATACTTGAATAATGAAATCCTCAAAAAAGTTGTTAACTCTGATGTAAGATTACCTTTAATGATTAAATTTCTCAAAAACGTAGATGATTAGCAATGCATCAAGTTACCCCAGCTAGTGGGTCAGTCGAGACATAGGATCAGCTCGTTTGGCCACAGGTTGAGGCTTACAATTGTTTTTTTTTCCCAGAATGTAAGGCTGAGAAAAATCGCTTTATTTGGAGTCATCTGCGACTAGGACTTAGACTTTTGATTATATTTATCTGATAACTGCTGTAAAATTCTTTAGAAACGCAGGAAACTATAGTAACATCAACGCAAAATATGACAAAAGATCTACTAAACACTTCTAATATTAAATGGAGCTTCATATGCATAAAAAAACTTTAAAAGGCACCATTTAAGCCCTGGCCACAATACAACCTACCCCAGCCAATGTCGAGTTATTTTTCCACAAGGAAATGTCTTAAGGGCTAATAATTTAATGGAGACTAGTCCTAGGGGACTAATGGTTCTCTATATCTAAGCGTGGAGGAAGGCACGTAAACAATTCAGTAGGTCAAAAGGCAACGCTAATACTTCGGCTTTTAGTATGACCGAAACAATTGCAAACACACAGTGCAACTTTAAGCAGTTGGCTGAAGGTGATGGGTTGCAAGAAGCATTGGCCCTTAGAGAACGTCGTCAAAAGGCCAAGGACAAAAGACTGGCAAAACGTGATAATATGCTATAAACGTCTTCGGAAATGGGGTCCAAATCAAAAGCTGCAATTTGTAATTTGTAATATTTTCTGGATAACCTTGTATACGAGTATATACGCCATTGCCGCAATTAAAGATGTAACTAACGTACTTCGGTTCCCGATACACTGGGACTCACTTAAGTAAGTACCGGAGGTGAATTTTGAATGGCCGAGCCGCTTACAAGGTAGCTGAGGAATCGGGAGTCACAAGCTGGCTTGAATAGTAATTGCCGACTAAGGATGAAGAAACAACATTTGCAGTTCGTCAGTTTCGTTATCCCCCTCCCCCCTGCTCGGAGAGTAGTACACGAAGAAAATTCCCAATGCAACGTCAGCCATCTAGCAGGCGCTACCAGCTGCAAGCTCAGAATTTTGTGTAAATGAATGAACAGTTCCCGTCTTGGTACAAAATACTCCAGAACTAAATAGGTTCACAACAAGTGCGTTATAAACGCAAAATAACGTAACTAGCTAGCGGCTCGAGAGTTGAGTTGTAGTTTAGTTGAGTTCCGACCAGATCTAACTTTCATAATTCAGTAAACGTTTAACTAGAGCTAGGCGGATCATCCCTAATATTATTGCGAGGCGCCTAAAGTCGGGGTAACTGGCAATCCTTTTAGTTAAAACACACTCGGACACGAAGACCAAAGCTACTGTTGCGAGATTAATAAGAACACTTAAGTACAAATACTTGCATTTATTTTTCTGCCGTTTACAGAACACTTAAGTTTAATACCGCTGTTTCTTAACTTTACGTATTTATATCTTCTTATTAACTAACTAAATTCTAAGTCCAGTTTGACCAAGAAAGCTCGGTGGGCGTTTAAATAGTTCCCAATAAACCTATCAGAGCTGGTCTAAATTTTGGACTTTTGGCATGTACCGGGTGGCCAATTAAGAAGGGCACTCGGCCCTATCTCGAAAATAAATTGTCGTAAAGACTTGGGGTAAAAAAATTTACGACTAAAGCGGCCAAGAGAAAATGCTGGAAATTATTTTTAAGTTTCTAGAATGGCCGCCAGGGGGCGTAATCGCATTCTTGAATTTTAAATGCCGTTTTTTGAGAAATATTCTTATATTACAGATACCTAAAATGAATACCGTTTTAAAGATGAGATAAATTCTATTCTTTTTTGTTAAATTATTTTTGCTCTATCTCTTAAGGGAAAGTGGTGGGGGGTGTCCGAACATTTTCGGAAAGAAATGTCAATAACTTCAAAATGGCTGAACGGATGTGGTCAAACTTGGAGTCCTTAAAAAGGAATTTTCTTAGGTTATCAACGCTACTTTGAGCGGATTGATTTAGATTGCTTGTGTCGCCGCTAGAGGGCGTTTTGCGACAACACTACAAATGAAATGGATTTTCTCAAAAAAATTAAATGCAACGATATCACTTTTATTGCAACAAAAGATAGCTAAATAAGGGTTTAACACGCCAGTGAAAACCGCATTCCGATATTTCTTTCCTAACCTAAAATATCAGTAAAAGAAGTTAAAACTCGAAATAATGTCGCATCTTTGGGAATATTTTCGGTATATCTGGCATTATTAAATCCTAATTATCGTTCTTGTAGCAAAATATATATAAATTTACTGTTAAAATACCAACACTATATTTAAAATGTCAGTAATAATTAATACTCATTAAATTTGATTGAATATTGCCTTTCGGTCCACATGAAAAACTTTGACACTTCGATGGCGCCTATCAGGATACTCCATCGTATAGATTCTAACAGAAACAGTTGCGTTTTCATTGTTTTGAAAATAAACACGAAACATATCAAACTTCTACAGGTGGAAAAGGCATTTTTTACAAATAAGGCCACCAAAATGCACTATAAATAGCTGCAATCTTAATATGATTGACACTAAACACCACCATTATAATTTTTGCTATTTTGTTTTCCAAAGCACACTTGCATTTTAAAAATTTCGAATTTCGTGTGGCCAGAAGAGCAATATTCAATCATATTGAATGAGTATTAATTATTATTGACATTTTAAATATAATGTTGGTATTTTAACAGTAAATTTATATATATATTTTGCTACAAGAACGATAATTAGGATTTAATAATGCCAGGTATACTGAAAATATTCCCAAAGATGCGACATTATTTCGAGTTTTAATTTCTTTTAATGATATTTTAGGTTAGAAAAGAAATATCGGAATGCGGTTTTCACTAGCGTGTTAGACCCTTATTTGGTTATCTTTTGTTGCAATAAAAGTGATATCGTTGCATTTATTTTTTTTGAGAAAATCCATTTTATTTGTAGTGTTGTCGCAAAACGCCCTCTAGCGGCGACACAAGCAATCTAAATCAATCCGCTCAAGGCAGCGTTGATAGCATAAGAAAATCCCTTTTCAAGGACTCCAAGTTTGACAAAATCCGTTCAGCCATTTTGAAGTTATTGACATTGCATTCCGATAATGTTCGGACACCCCCACCACTTTCCCTTAAGGAGATAGAGCAAAAATAATTTAACGAAAAAGAATCGAATTTATCTCGGCTTTAAACGGTGTCCATTTTAGCTATCTGTAATATAAGAATATTTCTCAAAAAACGGCATTTAAAATTCAAGAATGCGATTACGCTCTCTGGCGGCCATTCCAAAAACTTAAAAATAATTTCCAGCATTTTCTCTTGGCCGCTTTAGTCATAAATTTTTTTACCCCAAGTCTTTACGACAATTGCTTTTCGAGATAGGGCCGAGTGCCCTTCTTAATTGGCCACCCGGTACATACGGACGTGACAGTTCCTAATAGTTCTATGAATTTTACAAGTCTGAGGCTTTCCCACGGTGAAATGTGGCCCGCTCGGACTCTCGCAAACTATAACTATAAAGGTTTACAATACTACTAAAAGCATTTGGTCCCAGCTGCGAATAATTTTTATGATCGAGTTGCAACCCTTGCTTCTTCTAATCACGTACCGGTCATATACATCACTCAATATTTGGGTTTATGAAGTAAACCCTGCATAAACTTACTCTAATCTATTCGTGAGATTGGAATATCTCCAGCTTCCCAAGCGAAAGGCACGTTTCTAAACATCCGCTTGTTGTAATTTAAATATGATATTTTGCCTACGAATTTTACCTTAAAATATTTATTATACGGATGGCTTACAGCTAACTAAAGTACAGTATATTCCTACATAGTTCATTTCATTAAAGAACGCAAATCGTAACAATATGTATTTCGGAAACAAATTTCGAAAAAAATAAAATCTGTACGTAATTAATCTCAATCTTTCTAAAAGGGCACTAAATTGGTGCTTCTAAGACACATTTTGTTATAGTATGGTGCCTAAATATTTTAAAGTGTTCAACTTCTGAACAAGTTTAGTTTAGTTCCCAAATTATAGATTACTAAATTGTGTATATATTGTTTAGTTAATGACCATTTATACAACAAACTTATGTCGTGTTCTATGTCACTGCAATTTTTATTTATATCTCAATTTATATAGTCCAACGCAGTTCTTCTACAAATGTAAAAAACAAATCTTTATATGAGCCTGAGCAAAGATTATACAAAACCCTAGAAAACACCATGAGAGATTGCCTTAAGTTACTGTATGAAATGCCCACTTTTGTACACTATTCACGGCCTATCAAAATGATTTAAGCAATCTATGTACTCGTACAATTCCTCTTATTCTCACAGAGTGCAGTTGGTCCATAAGTACCTTGGGCTTACTTTATTGCTGAGCATGAAATCTATGTTTCCATGACTGCTTATCTGTAACAAGAATACAACAATATAAGAGCCCCTTATTAATTAAAACTGTTAAGCAACGCCACTGCGGTTTTGATAGTGACACAGACCTCGTATTAAACTAAATATCATTAGGATCTGTGTATAGCTTAAAAGTAAATACAACAAAAAATGCTGCTGTTACTTTTATTTTACTTTTTTAATGTAATAGTATTTAAGGGTATTTGGGCGATATCGAGTATATAACGTACAAGGATAAATTTCGTGGCCGAGACCGATTACGCCGAGGCTAATCAATTATCCGAATCAGTAATGTATGATATCGGTCGTATGTTGTGCAACAGTGTTTGGAATATCTACTAAAAGTAGGCAATTTTAAGACGTGATTTTACTATTAATAATATTTACTAGTAACCTAAGTCCCGCATGTAATTTGGTAGTGGTAGCTCGAACACAAGTTTGTGGAAAAATTGCAAATTATGAATATGAGTCTAAAATTTCACAAAACGATGGGGCTAGGAAAGCAGGAAAAGTCTTGCTTGGAATAAATACATTAAAAACTTCTGAAAGTGCTCCAAATTACTACATCAAATAATACTGTTGAATTTTATGAACTGGTGTTGCTGAAAGTTGCTTTCCTGGGCCCTTTTTGGTTTACTTCGCCCGTTCAGTAATAATAGAAACTCTTCTACTTCTATCTCAATCCAGTAGGCCATGCGGATATTGGCTCCAACTATACCTGAAATAAAGAAAAGCCAATTTTCTCGCACACAGATAAACAAAATCGCTGCATGCATTAACCAACGCACGAATGCTAATTCTGGATGCATTTCAATAAACCCCAATTGGAATTCCCCGTACAGGGTATTTCGAGTACGAATTTATTTATCCATTCAGCGCATTCATATCCGGTAGCAAAGGTTGCATACTACCTGAACAATCGCTTATTACCGTAACTGTAAATAATATCCTATAGCGGATTAACTAGAGCTCGTGGCTTAAAATACTGCTAGGTTACTCATCGGTCTGATTCCACCAAAGAAAATGACGGGCACACGTTCCCAATATAAAATGACACGATGTATAGAAATTACCAACGCCTTTTGCGATTTACTTCGTTATCCGCTGGGAAGGCTCTCTAACTGATTACGTCAGGGAACAGTATGGACGCTGCGAAACCCTTTGGCGGTGTCGGAGATGCGTATTCACTAAGTATACCGCTCATTGGCCCTTCTTAAAGTGCAAGAACTGGTTTACTAATCACTCACACTTCTATATAATTATACACTTTGATTTACAGTTCGGCGCTCGAGTTCTGAGGCAGTTAACGTCGCTGGTAATCCAACCGGATTTCCTTCTTTATGTAGAACTACTGAGCTACCCCCAACCACAAGAATGATGCAGTAACTCTACCTTTATTTTAAAAAGGTGACCAGAAACATGGTTGCAAGAATTTGTAAAAATGTTGAACATACAAAACCAAACACATTCATAAGCAGTATGTAGGACGTCCAAATGGCAGACAAAAGAAACAGGGCAGTGTAAGAGATGGAGTTGGAATAGTTCAGTACAAACAGATAATTGGTAATAGATAATGATAATGATCTTAAAATTGAAAGGTCTTAAATATATTGAATCTATCTTAATTTATTATGGATCGACATATATACCTATCCTCAAATTTATTTAATTATACTACAACAAGTAGGTACAATTCCGCTGAAGTATCCCTACAATAAATCAAGGTCCTACCCAAGCTATTACTCTTCCAAATTTATATTCGCATAATAACATTCCCCTCTTTGAAGTGCTTACTGCAAAGTTTTTCGGTTGAGCTAAAGAGGATAACTTGAATCTGCAGGAAAGGCAAGTTGTGACATAAGCCGCACTAATCGTTGCTATCCAGACACGATTTACTTCGTTTGTGCACCACCTGAGGCCTCAACATTCGGCCGAGGGAAGATCCCACTGGAGCAGAGCGACTTATTATTGCGCCTGCAAGCGTAATCTCCCGGCTGATGTACGAACGGAAAGGTGCAACTTTACAAGTGCAACACGACCGTTGGAGTTGCTGCTGCCAAGAAGCGGAGAACTTTGAACTTAAGCCGTGTAGAAAGTTTAGCGCCACATAAATCGTTAGATGATGTTTGATGGAACCAGTTCGAGCTATTAAATATAGTATTTTAGCTAAGTATTATATTGTATACTCTTTGGTATTAGCGTAGTGGTATGTCAGCGTTGTAGTTCAAATACTAAAATTGCTTACATAAAGAGAAAATAAAGTTGGTTTAACGTGTGTTAGATTTAGAGACTACCGATAAAGAAAGAAAAGAATCCTTCATATTCCATAGTATGCAGCCGGGCTCCATAACTGAGTGGTAAGCATTCTGGCTACTGATCTAAGGGTCGAGAGTTCGATCCCCGCTCCCGGTGAGATGTTTAAAAATAAAAAATGAGGATGAATGAAAGCCTCTACAGAATTCCATCATTCGAAAGTGATGTAAAGCCGTGGGTCCCATGTTACTACAATGTTTAGCATGTAAAAGATCCCTCGTTAAGGTTGGAACTCCTTAGTCTCGGCAAAATTCTAAGTGGGATTAAGGTACATGGTACTCTGCATGCCTAGACCTTGTCCACGGGGTTGGCAAAAAGGGCATATGAAGGCCTACTTGCTAGACACGAGTATCCCCGAAAATGCTACTACTACTACTACCATAGTATGCAAAAGTATCTGGGACAGTCTGTGGTACCCTATTTAAACGTGGGAATATCTATACTTAATATTAAAGCAACCTTGTGATAATACTGTCAATGTCACTCAATTGAGATTCGCATCCTACGATTTGCATAATCCCATTTCATACAGCTTAAAAATCCTGAAAATCAACCATAAAACTTGTGTCAGATACTTTTGCACACAATAGCACTACTGTCGTTAACCGAAACGAATACTTCTTTGTTACTTTATCTTCTTAATCCCTTCCCGCCGAGTTATGCCCTCCTAAACTGGGTTACCATATTATAATTTTTTAGTGGATAAGAATTCGATTATACAAAAAATGTAGTAGAAATCCTGATTTATTGAAAACCTCGCTTAGCTCTTTCAGTTATCTCGTTAAACTCATAGTATTCGTGTAAAAAATAATTCATGATGCACGGTATAGTTATTCATTTAAATGCTTTGTACTTCAATGTATTCAATTTTTTACGCAGTAGCAATTTACATAACAAGGAATGTAAAGAGCTATTAACATTTGACCTAAGGCGAAGCCGAGGCTTGTTGCCTGCCGAAAATGTTAAGAGAGGATACATTCCGAGTTATCTTATTATATTTTTTCTCCTGCTCTTCGAAATTTCCGTAGACTTTTTACTTCCTTTTACCGTAAAGGAAGTATTGGATTCACCTCAAAAATTCGAAATTAAGTTTTCAACAGATCTTCACGTTTTAGAGTCCCCTGAACCCAAAAAACGTGTTTTTGTTCATTGATCTGTCTGTGTGTCTCTCTGTCTGTCTGTGTGCCTGTGAAGAAAATATTGATGTTGATTTCATTCCCTTTCGTGAGTCGTGTTACCTGTGAGTGTCATATGTCACATAACAGTGGCAATTATTATAAACAAAACGTTTAAGTTTGCATCTTGCATTATTAATTATATTATCCTAGGAACTTAATAATAATAGTAAGTTTCATTGTCAAGAGAAAGCAGCAAACAAATATTATCACCGATTTACACGCTGTCACTACTGACTTACACGATCGACAGCGGAAAAAAATATTAAGTTATATGAAAGAACTAAAAGAATGAAAATAGTCATTTAACCAACAAGTGTGTTAATGAGAGCCATTCGAGATAATTTAACGTGTGAGTGCCAGCGAACACGTTAATTGTTGAGATTATTAACCGCCGGTTAATACACGAGTTAGATACAATATTTTTCATTGATCCTACCTTATTAAATTCGAGAAAATTTTATTTTAATGCATGAAAAACATTTGATACTTAAAAGTTTTGAATTTTATGGTAGCTTTGAATTCCTACACTAAAATCGTTTATTAATAGAAAATCATCCATTAATATGAGTCATTAATAAACGATTTTAGAAAATACAAAAATCATGCAGTAATAACGGCTATTAATGAACGATTTTGTATGCATTAACGAAACCCATAAATAAACGATCAACGGAAAAAGCTTTTATCTACTGTAGTGTTTTAATGTGGCGGAAAACAGTGCCTTAATGGGGTCTATTAGGACACTGTTCTTGCATTGTTCTTTTCATATGAAAAACGTCCTTTATTTCAGATGACTGATAGATTGCTAAATTTGAAATATCAAAATTCGAAATTTCTGATTATATTATGCCATGTAAATAAAATCTTGTATGGTAGGCAATTGACGCTATGTGAAACTCGACCTTCGGTCTAGTTCGCCAAACCTTGTCGCGTGCCTAAAACACTTCAATTTCGCAACTTGTACCATAAATAGCTATTAAATATCAATCAAATGTATGTATATTAAACAGTTTTATCCAATTTTGCTTTATAATGTCATCGCAATTTACTTGAATACATGCCATCAAAGTAGTTGTTCATTAAAACTACACAATAAAAATGTTATGCCTGTAACCGTTTAAAAATTTTAATTCGCTATCCTTTCTTTATTATTAATTTATATAATATATATAAAAAAATCGGGAGTGTGCTCCCCTAGACTTTCTCGCATTCGCCTTGTTTTCTAGCAAATTTGAAAAGTTTATTGCAATGTATATACATACAGCGATAAAATTACATTTTCAGGTAACCACTACCTGTTTAGGTAAAGTGCCGCTTTAGGTTAACCTATCATACTGAAATTTTATATCTGGGAGTTTTCCTCAATAATAAATGTATGTGCAAAATTTCGTGCAAATACCTTGAAGCAAACTGGTACTTTACTTGAATGGATACCGCTACCTGTTTAGGTAAAATGCCACTTCCGGTTAACCGATCATGCTGAAATGTAATATCTAGTAGTTTTTCTACATAAGAAATGTATGTACAAAATTTTGTTCAAATATCTCGAATAAAACTGGTACTTTACTTGAATAGGTACCGCTACCTGTTTAGGTAAAGTGCCACTTTCGGTTAACCGATTTCGCTCAAAATTTGATAGGAATCTACAAATTTTGAATAATCACTATGTACATAATTTCAAGGGTCTAGCTTATTTCGTTTTTAAGTTATCGTGTTCACACACACACACACACACATACACACACACAGACATAATTCGAAAAATGGTTTTTTCGGACTCTAGGAGGTCTAAAACGTCAAGATTCGTCAAAATCTCGAAGTCGATTTTTTTGACGATTACAATACTTTCTCTATACTACCGTATGCGAGAAAGTAAAATCAGCGATGAAACTGTTAACGCATTTATCCAATTTTGGTGCACAATGTTATCTCTATCTACAATCTGCTTGACTATGGGCCAGTAAAGTAGATGTTTATTAACACTGCAAAATAAGATATTCATCTCGTTGCAGTTGTAGATATGTTGACGTAGTCAGGGTACTTAAAAAATAATGAGTTGTTATTAATAAAAATATATTACCTGACAGTGAGTGTTCTCAGTTTTTATATCCAAAATCTACCAAATTCTCGATTAGTTTAATGTATTAATTTATAAACAATATCAGTGTTGCGAAGAACACAAAACAATCATGGCAATGTGACTCGATCTTCTGTCTTAATGCTACACCAGAAACTGAAGATCCTCTAACGCAACATTAGAGGAAGCGTTTTATTACACTCGCGGTTAAAATATACAAAGTTTAATTCGCGTATTTTAATCCTCTCAAGACAAAGCGCTACAAAATTAAATAATGCTCTCATTAAACCTTCATTTTTTACTGAGCTCTGTAGACTATCCCGTGACCGTCTGCTCTGACACAAGCTTTTAGGTGGTTTTCCTGAGTCAACAGAGTACCTTCTCTGAGGCAAATGGCGTGACAGTATTTCTCCATCTTTCCTGGCCTCTCTTCCATTCTCCACCCATCCTATAATTTTTGTTCTTGGCGGAAGAGGGACACAAGGTCGCAGACCGCTCCCAGTTGGGAAAATTTAAATGACCTGAACCTTTACCATTTCATCTTTACCTTAATTTTAACCTCTTGTATAATAAATAACTATTAATAAAGCAGCTATTTATGATACAAGTTACAGAATTAAAGTATTTTAGGCGCGGGACGTGGTTTGTCAAACGAGCGCCAAGGTCGAATTTGGCATCGCGTCAAGTGCATTAAAACTTTTTTGCAACGCCTATCATACAAGATTTTATCTACTTTGCGTACATAGAAACTTCGAATTTGACATTTCATAAATGTAACAATCTTTCAGTAATCTGAACGAAAGGGAGCCTTTCGACGTTTTTCATATAAGTAAAAAGAACCACGCAAGAACATTTCCTTAATAAACCCCGTTAAAGCACAAGTGATCTTGTTAGGATTTATGAATCTCTCTGATTTGATTGGCTACTTCCATTATTCTAGCGATTAATGACTATCTAGTGTTTATCCTAACATAATACACTTGGGCCTTCATGTAACTCCAGAAAAAGTAATTTAGATGGGTGAGATCTGGTGATCTCGCTGGCCAAGATGCCGGCCCCCGTTGGCTTATCTATCTGTCTGGACAATTTTTATTTAAAAACGTTGCAACCCACCTGGAAAATGTGGTGGTGCGCCATTTTGCTGAAGCTATATCAAACGTTCCACATCAAGCGGAATATCTTCTAGCAATAGGGGTATCGTTTCCTCTAAAAATTCAATTACTGTTCTCCCGTCCAGCGATATTGCCTATGATACAACATCAAACATTAATCGAGAAAAGGTCCTGGTAATGTGCCTCCATAGATGACGACATATGTGAATTGCGTGTGGTTATTATTCCATTTCTTCGGAAACATGCTTCGTCAGTAAAATTTTCCAAATGGTTCTTGCAGTAAACAACAAACCGTGTTTTTTTTCTCTCTGACGGTGGCTTGGACCGACGAAGCAACTCTCACCCGCGTTGATATTTTTAATCAGCATAATGCTCACATTTGGGAGCACCAAAATCCTCATGCCGGACGAGCTAACCATTATCAATATCAACTTTCGTTTAACGTTTGGATGGGATTGTGCAACGATTTACCCATCGGTCCAATTTTTCCACCTCCACGCCGAAATGGTCCAGCTTATCTTCATTTTTTGGAAAATGATTTTCAACCAATCTTAGACGACATGTCTTTAAATGATAGAGATGGTTCCAATTACAAGGATGTCTAGGCCACTACAATCTACCAGTCCAGCGATGGTTGCACGACAATTTTTCTGGAAGATGGATAGGTCGCAGTGGGACTGCCGCCGTCATTGGCCTCGTTCTCTGCACATGACTCCTTTGGACTTGTTTGTATGGGGTACGATGAAGGAAAAGGTTTATGCGGAGCCCATTGCCGACGAAGCTGCCCTCCGGGAAAGCAGCTCGGGAGATCAACCCGCAACTACTCAGGCCGTCGTCCGTAGGTGTGAGCTTTGCATTGAAAATGGTGACAGTAATTTCGAGCAGTTTTTGTGAATTTTCAAAACGTATTCTTTTTCTAATAAATGCAAGACGCATTTTTCTCACCTTTCCTTCTTTTCACTCTAGCTCGGAGGGAAATAAATTTATAGACAAAAGAGTGAAATAATATTATCTTGCAATGAGGACATACAGGAAGAAAAACAGTATGTCATGGATTGGAGACGCTCAACATAAATTACAAAGCACCAGTGTGGCAAGCGTTTAGGGAGCTCGACCGAGTTGCTACTGTAGGGGGTTCAGTTTCCACAACTGCCCACTAGCGGTCGGCTCACCCAGTCGCTTTTAAAAATTGGGTACCGAAACCACGGTTCTGGAAGTAGGGAAGGTAAGGCAGGTGTCGGAGACGTGATGCCAAAAACATCACCCAGTACAACATAAACGGTATGCTATATGAATGGATTTTGAAAAGAGATGCTCGGTGGCCTTGACCTGTCGCGTCTCTGGCCATCTCCATACGTGTGGAATGATGTACCTGAACTATACTTTGCTCGCATAAATTACATGCAAATGTTAAAGTGTGGAACACAATGATTGTGTGTTTAAATTATATTTCTGCAAAATACGGTGTGTTATCAGTATACCACATTTCATGTATTAAATATTATCTCATAACAATAATTAAATGTTTCATGGTTTTCCATTCCATCCAGTCGCCCTGTAAACTAATTAACTTACTCGTTATTGAAATACATGTCACGCCAACTTCAGAAGGGTGTCTTGGCAGAAGATTAATTCAGAGCATAAGATATTCCGTTGCTAAACTTATTATTTAATTACTACCGTTAATTCTCGCGACAGACAATTACAATTACCAAGAGCTGAAATCTTAAAGCGCTCGTCAAAATTTCCAGCGATATTTTCCAAAATAATTACATCACGAGACAATTACACAACAGTTGTCACGTCTGAGCAACACCAGTCAGCTTTATAAATTCCTTATCGCGATATCCCGAAGCGGGTTCTGGCGGTCGAGATCGAGGAACTCCCTCTTAACGAAGAGCGATTCTAAACGGCACCTTTGCATCCGTCCAATTAGTCTCAGACGCGATGACATTTAAATTGCTGCGCCGGCAATACAGATTGCGAGCCTGGAAATAAAATCCTGGAACAGGCCTCCATCTGCCTCCATAAAATCCTATAAATTACCCGGGCGTCTCCTATAATCACACGGCGCCTCTTCCCGCAGGTGAAGGAGGCGTAATCGCTAACGAAAGTACGTTGTGCGCCTCACCATTAAATGCGACTGACACCAACCAGTGTTGAGTTAATGGTGTGTGAAATACAGGTCAGGATCATAATGCAACCGGTCGGGGAGTAATGGCGATTTCTCCGACCCGTAACAATTGGCAGACGTCGCTATTATGCAGCCTTCAGTGCAGCGTCACCTGCGAGGCAGCTCTAAATCTGGTACCATTTGCATCTAGTCATAACATATTTACATAATGGGTTAATGATTGTGATGTAACAATGTTACCAGGATACATAGATATTGCACTAGAGGAGGCTAAAAGGCTACAAAATACTAGAGGGGGAGAAATGTTCGACTAACCGCAAAGCACAGAAAATACAAGATCCAGAAGTAATTTCTATTAAGAGAAAATTATATTGAGGGGCTTTGGCGGTTACTCGAATTGTTAATATTAAAATTAAATTTCGGCATAGAACGCCCTTGTAGATAAACAGACAGATTTTTTAAATGTTAGCGTCTTACACCTTGGAACCTCAATCAAGGATTTGTGTGTAGTAGGGTGATCCAAAAGTAAAAATATTCAAATATTCTTTCTCCACAACTTAATTTTTATTCTTTAATACATACATATATAAGTCATTACATTAGTATCTCAAAGCGTTTTACCAGCCGCCCAACATTAAACTTTTGAATGAAAAAAAAAACTAAACAATTATGTGAGGGATGCCTTTGATGGTGTAGGAAGCTGTTTTCTATGATTTGCCACTAAACAAACAATGAACTGCTTTTTTTATTCGTCCTTAGTAAGTGATTGGTTATATTTTTCAATTAATCGAATACCTCGTTCAGCAACGTCGTTTACAATATGCATTTGATAGCAACATTTTCTGCTTCAATAAATCTATCATGAAAAAATTGATGACATAGATAAACATTTAAAGAAGCATGAAGATTTTATGAACGAATGTCTGTAAAAAATCGAGTCGCTGGAAACCCATAACATCAAGCTCCAAAAAGAAAACGACGAACTAAAATCCGGAATCAACAATGTCGAGCAGTATTCCAGACGGAACTGTTTGGAAATGCAAGGTGTCCCGGAAACTCCCGGGGAAAACATAATTTTAGTTGTGCAAGAAGTAGGCAAGTCGATAGGTTTTAATCTTGAAACCAATATAATCAACGCGTGCCACAGACTAGGTAAAAACAAAGCCCGTCCAGCGCAACCTTATCGTCAAGTTTGTGCGGCGCATCGATAAGGAGGAATTCTTAAGAAGAAAGAAGATCAAGCGGGAGTTAAAGGTGAGCCACATGTATTCCGATTACATGAACCTTGTTAAGCATGACAATTATGTATACATAAATGAATCTTTGACTGTCCAAAAACGATTGCTTTTTAAAAATGCACGTGAATTTAAAAAAGCGAATAATATACAATTTTTGTGGACCAGAAACAGAAATATTTACATGCGAGCAAATGAAGAGAGCCGAGTATTTGCTATCTGTCAAGGACTTTAAGGATGTCCACTAATCGCTCTCTTACTATTTATTATCAAAATGTAAATGGCTTTAAAAATAAAACTGACGTGGCTTAATTTAATGCCAATGTAATAATAAGTGATAGTGAACTGTTTGACGATCGCTATATAGTGTTCCGAAGAGATCGCGATTTCGAAAGTACTGGCAAAACTGACGGGGGTGGTGTGCTAGTAGCAATTAAAAAACAGTTTCCTAGTATCCGTATGTGCAATTTTTGAACTGCGGTGATCTGTGGGTTAAAATAAGTGTGGGTGCTAAATTTGCTAATATGTGCGTTGTGTATTTTCCACCGTCCTCCAAATACCAAGATTAACAGCTGTTTTTCAGTAACACGGCAGATAATATTGAACTGTTAAATAATAACGTTATAGTTATAGGAGACTTTAATATTCCTCAACTGTACCCGATTACTAATGATCGCAAGTAGTTAAGCTATGAGAGTTCTGGCCCCCATTTGAATAACATGGCAAGAGAGTTCTGGCCCAGCCCCTCATTTCCCCCTCCACCTGCCTTGGTCCGGACTGACCGCGGCGCACTGCCGGCCGATGTCCTTTCAGCTGGCAACGATTTGCCGCTGATGGTCAGTATTATCGATTGATTTTTGCGATTGATTCGATTTACGATGGCGTAGGGTTCGTGTTGCGTTTTTGCAAGCCTGCTCGCTAAATTTTTGCGATTGTTCGAATTTGCTGTGTCCATTTTAGTTGGTCATTATCTCAGCCTTATACAGCGAATTTATTATAACGCGCAATGTGGCATTCTCGCTTCCATAAGGGTTTGATTGTTAGTATTGGTTTCTACGCCACGCCGTGTGTAAATGCGCTTATTTTAAAATGCAATATATGAGCCGTAATTGTATGAATTCATAATTTAAAATCGTGTTGCGGAATGTCGCAGAGGGATAAATATCAGGTTGTGAACAGCTGCGTCCGGCACACCTGCATCCGGATCGTAAATCTCGTCCGATAACATCGTGCAGCTGCATCCGGAGCATGCCGTAAATCTCACCCTAAAATCGTGCTACAACATGTCTGTGTAGGGGCTGTGAGCAGCTGCATGCACACCTGCAACCGGATCGTAAATCTAACCCCATAACACCTGACATCTGCATCCGGCGCACCTGCATGTCATAAATCTCGCCCGATAACATCGCGCAGCTGCATCCGGCCCGGCGGCATGCATACCTGCAACCGGATCGTAAATCTAACCCCATAACACCTGACATCTGCATCCGGCGCACCTGCATGTCATAAATCTCGCCCGATAACATCGCGCAGCTGCATCCGGCCCGGCGCACCTGCAACCGGATCGTAGATCTCACCCCATAACACCTGCTTTTATGAATTAATTATATTAGATCGCGCACGGGGCTGTAAACAGCTGCATCCGGCGCGCATCTAGCTTGGATATGGGGCGTGTGATGGGGGAAAAAATATATATATAGCATTCACTGCAACAAATTTCTACTGCAAATTCTGTAACTTACGTGCCCGGCCAAACTCTCCGAAATTTCAGCCATCGAAGAATAATAAAATTGCTACAGCGCGTCGAAATTCGGCTGTGATAGTGTATCAAGAGTCCAAAAGTGCTGACAATTGCAAGCTGCTATCCGCTCTTACGAAGCTGTTCTCTGTGAGTAGCGATTAATCAAATTTAAAATGGATCTAAACAAATTGAATAATGTTAGCGCCATTTCCCGGAAGGTGAAGCTGCAGGCTGGAGAGTTGGAATTAAACAGAAAATACCACATTTTAAAACTGAAGTCGGGATTTGCCAAACAAGGCGGCTTCAAATTTATTTTATGCGAATTGGAGCATGGCACCCTGTTTTTACCGAAAAGACTAGTAGATGCCCTCACTGAAGATGATATAACATCTCTGAACAAAAGGCAGCTGTACCTGGTGTTTTTGGGGCTCGAGCAGGTTGGAAAACAATTCCCAACCCCGTCACTGACATTTGTAGAAGACGACACGCAGCTTAACAGCGACTCCCAAAGTGAAGTCTTCGAAAGTGAAGAAACGGCTGTAGAAATTTCTCGAGAGCCTTTGGAAAACATGTAAATATTTTTTTTTTTTTGCATTTGCTTTGCATTAGTAAATAGTTGTTCGGATTGAATGTAGCGGTTACATTTACAAAAGTTTTGCTAAAATTTTATTTTATTGCTGGCTGCAAGCAGCTCGCTACTTGTAGAGAAGCTATTTTAAAATTATTGGAAATATTCGATTAGAATTCAAACCATTTTAAATATTGTTAAATTTACGGCGAAACTAGATTAAAATAAATTTAACTATGAATTCTAACGCAACAAGTGATTTAACTAAAACAAAAAACATTCTTAACTATAAAAATGTATATCTAATTTTTAAAATTATACAGATTGGAAGGCAATTCCCAAACCGCGTCGACGTCACAGCTGAACCTTGCCGAAAATTTGAGCGAGGGGGCGGATGAGGGACAAGGCAAATCGGGATAGAAAAATTCCGACGCTGAGGAATATATCTGCCCTAGGCTGCGAAAATACGTAAATATTTTTAATTTTTGTGTATTTGCTTTTATTAGTAAGTAGTTGTACGTGCCAGTTAACAGCAGCAGCAGCAGTTACATTTAAAAATTTATAAAAATGTTGCTCTAATTTTTATTTCATTGCTGTAATGACGCATAATTCCTCTGAGTGAAACTAGATTAAATTACAGGGAAAACCAGATTAAAATAAATTTAAGCATGGATTCTAACGCAATAAGTGGTCTATCTACAAAAATTTTAAAAACCATAAAAAATGCATATTTAATTTTAAAATTACATAAACACAAGTCCAAACATATCAAGATTTGGATTAAGTTCTGTAAAACAAATGAGTTACTTCTGAGGCGAGAATTGAAAAATTGTAAAAGTATAGGCAGCAAAAGGAGAATCGTAAATGAAATTTGCCATCTGAAAAAGTTTAAAGTTCGCTTAAATAAATTATCTGTAGAAGACGTTAGTTGCAGGCCCCGCAATACAATAGGATCTCGAGTTATTTGGGAAGATTATAAATCTGCGTTTCATCGTAGACTTAGAAGCGCTATTATTGTTAATATAATGCATACCATAAACGTGAGCCCTTTCCTTGAAGATTGTTATCAGCTAATTAAGACTCGTTTAAGAAACATTTTTAAAAAACAAAATTGGGTAGGCTGCTTTAAAATAAATTGCTCTTTCTGCGGCGAATTTTCTAAAGTAACTGAAGATGATTCGACACCCATAACAGATTGGAAATATTTTCATACCAAAAATGCTCTAATTGAAAATTTTGAAGTTTTCTTGGCGGCCGGCTGGTTTGATGAAAATATTTCCGACATAATATTAAATCAGTTAAGCGAATTTGAAAGTTCCGGCTCCGGATGGACATTAACGCACATCGATTCCTTACACGTAAACATAAATACATGCGAACTCTTATATAATTCAGGAGCTTCTTATATTGATTTGCCAATTCAAATTATACATAAGAAAGCTGTTATAAATGTGCAAAACGATGATTTGGCTTGCTTTTTTATCGCTGTAACGAGCGCTATTTGTAAGCCAACAGGTAAGCCATATCGTTTGAGCTCTTATCCTAGCTATAATTCTGTTTTAAATACGGCCGGATTTAAATTACCAATGTCAATTAAACAGATTCCCAGATTTGAAGAATTAAACAAAATTTCAATAAACGTATATATTTTAAAATTGAAAAAAGGGGTATTTATCACAATGCCTACTTATTTAACAAAAGCCAAATTAGATGTGCATGTAAATTTATTAATGATTGAGGAAAATTATGAAGATGAATATGATTATGAATCTTGCCGACGTAGCCGCAACCGTGCTGCAGATTATTGCAATAATTTTGCCGGCGATGGTGGCAGTGATGGTGATAATGATGATGATGTTTACGCCGAAATTGGTTCACTTAACTATAAAGAAATAATCGAAACAAAAAAGAAACATTTTTGTTGGATTAAAAATCTTTCACGTTTAGTAAGTTCGCAAATTAGTAAACATAACGGTCGATTACATATTTGCGACAGATGTCTTCAGTATTTTCATAGCGAAGCTATCTTAGTTGAGCATACACGAGATTGTATACTTTTAAATACATGCAAAGTTACTCTGCCTAACGAAAGAAATAAATTGCTCAAGTTTAAAAACTATAGAAATAGCATTGATGTACCATTTACTATATTTGCGGATATAGAAAGTATCTTAAAGCCCATTGATGCTGATTCGGCTAAATTGCAAAGTAATCCAAAATGTAAAACTTTAAAGTATCAGAGGCATAAACCTTTCAGTATCGGCTATTACTTCCACAGCCATTTCGACAGCAACCTATCATATTTTAAGCAGTACAGAGGAGAAAAATGCTCGGAATGGCTTGTAGACGAACTTACTTCAGTTGCAGAAAATTTTGCAGATTATTTTTTTAAAGAAGTTCCCATGGATCTTACGACAGTAACCTCAAAATCTTCGCATTTAAAATGTCACATTTGTGAAGAAGCTTTTGAAATTAATGAGAAAATTTGCCGCGATCACTGCCACATCACAGGCAATTTTAGAGGTTACAGCCACAGTAACTGCAACCTGAATTATCGCTTATTTCCGGTAATCCCTATAGTTTTTCACAACTTCAGCAATTACGATTGCCATTTTATTATCAAAAAGATTGCAACCCGCGTAGAAGGTAGAATTGAACTCATTCCTGTAAATAATGAAAGGTATATATCTGTCACAAAAACTTGGGGTAAATCAGGGCTAAAATTTAGATTTATAGATTCTTTTAGATTTATGGATTCGTCTCTGGACGAATTATCGTCTTATTTGCAGGAACAAGATTTTGAAATTTTGAAAGAGATGAATCAAAATTTAAGCCGCGAAAAATTACAGCTATTAATGAGAAAAGGAGTATTTCCCTACGAATATGTTGATAGTTATGAGAAATTGTCGGAAACATCATTGCCGGATATCAATAAATTTTACAGCTCTCTTACACTAAAAAACATTTCTCAGCAAGACTATGACCATGCATCTAATGTGTGGGACAAATTTGATATAAAAACTTTAGGCGATTATAGCGACCTTTATTTGAAAACTGACATTTTACTTCTAGCAGATGTGTTTCAAAATTTTAGGAAAATGTGTAAGAATATTTTTGGGCTAGATGTGATGAATTATTACACTATTCCTGGGTTCGCGTGGGACGCTGCCCTTAAGAAAACTCGCGTTACTCTCGAGTTATTGACAGATGTGGACATGCTATTATTTATAGAGCGAGGAATACGAGGCGGAATAAGCCAAGTTATTAAACGATATAGTCAAGCTAATAATAAATACATGCAAAACTATAATGCAGCTTTGCCTTCCAAATACTTGATTTATTTAGATATTAACAACTTGTACGGCCTCGCAATGTGCGAAGCATTGCCTTATGCCAATTTTGAATGGCTAACACCTGAGGATACTGAAAAGTTTGATGTTATTTCTGTAGCAGATGATAGCAGTTCAGGATATATTATAGAAGCTGATATTCACTATCCACAATATTTGCATGATGATCATAAAGATTTGCCATTCTGTTCTGAAAATAGAATCCCTAAAGGTTCTAAATACCCTAAGCTAATGACAACTTTGCACGACAAAGAAAAATATGTTATCCATTATCGAAATCTCAAGCAGTGTATACAAGCCGGATTAGTTGTGACAAAAATATATCGCATCCTCAAATTTAGTCAAAGTCCTTGGTTAAAACCCTATATAGACTTAAATTCCGATTTAAGAGCAAAAGCTGATAATGAATTTAAAAAATATTTCCATAAAAAGATGAACAATGCTGTATATGGAAAGACGATGGAAAATGTGCGACGTCGTAAAGATATTAAATTAGTAAGCAAATGGAGCGGTCGCTATGGCGCCCAATACTACATTTCCAAGCCAAATTTTCACAATAGAACTATTATTAGCAAAAAATTAGTCACAATTGAGCTTAACAAAACGGAAATTTTATTTAATAAGCCCATTTATGCTGGAATGGCAATTTTAGATATATCTAAAATATTTATGTATGACTTTCACTACCAATACATGATGCGCAAATTTAAACACAGCCTTCTGTATACAGATACGGATTCTTTTTTGTATGAAATTTATACAGACGATTTTTATCAAAATATGAAAGAAGACATACACAGGTATGACACTAGCGATTATAAACCTGATAACATTTATGGAATGCCTTTGGCAAACAAAAAGCAGGTAGGGCTTATGAAAGATGAGATGAAGGGGGAAATAATAACAGATTTTGTAGGGCTTAAATCAAAAATGTATAGCTTAAAGGTAAATAATAAGAGTCAAATTAAAAAGGTAAAAGGCATTGTTAGGCATTCGATTAGGGAAAAGTTGTCATTTACTAACTACTATGACGTATTAACTCGAGGAATTGCAATTTCTTGCGATCAAAATCGAATCAGATCGTATAAACACAAAGTATATACGACAACGCAAAATAAAATTGCACTTAGCGCAAACGATGACAAAAGATACATTACAGCTGACGGTATTACCACATTGCCTTGGGCTCATTACAAAATTGTCGAAGAATTGTGAACTAACCAAAGAGTTGCTGTACAGTTTCTACGTTTTAATAACTTGCTGCTGATGTTTGTTACGACTGCTGCTGTTGCGCAAACACTTTAATTAACATTATTAGCTTTAGTTTGTTGTATTGTATTTGACAATAAATGATCAATGCTTGGATCATATAATAATAAATGCATATTAATCTACGCCTAGTTAAATGAATTAATTTTATTTGTGTATGTGCTGATATTCTAGCTTTATAGTTACATTTCAATAATTGTATTGTATTTGTCAATAAATTTATAAAATTGATTTTATATTTTAAAATAAATTATCAATACTGGCTCGTATGATAATAAAATGCGTATTAATCTGTATGTAGTGAAATGATCTAATTTTATACTTATTTTGTAAATATATTTTCTAATATGTGTATGTGCTTATATTCTAACTCTATAGTTACATTTTAATAATTGTATTGCATTTTGAAAATACATTTATAAAAACAATTTTGTATTTTATTCTGTGCGTGTGCGTGTTTGTGTGTAGGTATGTGTTTGTGCGAATTATTATATTAATATAAGAGTTGAACTGTTGACTTGGCGGCATGTGCGTTGGCACCAATCTGCAGGTATAGGAAATAAAACAAGAAATTAACTTAATATAGCATTTATTTTCTTAAAACATAAATTACATTTCAATATCTCTAAATTAAGTATTACACGTAATTCTTGAAATAAAATAAATAGATAGTCATTCTTAAAAATACTTTTAAATAATGCAACTTATAGATAAGAAATTAACTTAAAACAACATTTATTTTCTTAAACATAAATTACATTTCAATATCACTAAATTAAGTATTACACATAATTCTTGAAATAAAATAAATAAATAGACATTCTTAAAAATACTTTTAAATAATGCAGCTTGTAGATATTACTTCATAGCAATTTTATTCTGCTTCTCCTCCTCTGCCATCCTCCCTATCCTCCTGCAGTAAAAGGTCGTTCATGTCAATCCACGATTTTTCATTGAGCCCCAACCATTTTACGTAAACTCGATTTCCTTTTCTTTTCAAAACCTTCTCGATCAAGTAGGTGTCAGGATGTTTAGTTTTTTGCAGCTCCAGTTGGTAGAAAGCTCCAGAAATGGGATTATGTTTTGAATCCTCTAGTTTATATGTAACAGGATCGGTTTCTTGAACCTTTGTAATGCCAAATAATTCCAACGACCAGTTTGGCGTAAATCCTCGAGAAAATACGCCCTTGTGCTTGCTAATTCTTACGACATCTCCAATTTTGAACTTAGGCTTGCGGCGATTTATTTTAAAATTTTTGCTCTTGTAGGCTAATAATTCCGTATTAGGTTTAACATCTATCGGAGCCATTTGAATCGTTCTATGTTTCGTCTTATTATACAACATAACTATATCTTGAAGTATATCAAACCATTTATAATTTCCGCGTAAACTGAACTTTTTATACAATTTGCTTTTGAGTGTTCTAATAACTCTTTCGACAATCGCAGCTTTGACGGTACTATACGTTGAATAGTGAATAATATTAAATTTACGCATTAATTTCTTAAAATGCGTATTGTAAAACTCTTTCCCATTATCTGTTTGTAAATTGCGTGGAGGCTGCTGATTCTTTAAAATATTCCCCATCGCTTTAGCGACTTCTATTCCATTTTTAGTTTTCAAAGGACGCGCCCACAGAAATTTAGAAAAGCAATTAATTACCAATAATATGTAGCGATAGCCTTTATTTGTTTTTGCGTAGGGAATAAATTCTGCCAAATCTGCTTGAAATAAGTCATAATATCCTTTAATTGTGGTACGCCGTCTTACAAAATTCTTCCTTGCATTGCGATGCAATTCTTCGACGATTTCCAATTTCTTAGACATCGCGCTATTATTTCAATACTACTGCAGCGCAGTTTTACACAGATTGAGCGCGTTTAGTCTACTAGTATCTAGCCTAAAAAGGGAGAGCGACGAGGGCGATTGCTACGCGTCGAATGTTGAGGCTGGAAAGGTAGTATGCGATTTCATTGAAAGTATAACAACTTCTTATACATCTCTATTGTTTCTTCTAAATCTAAAGGTTGATCAGATGTCTTTTCGGATGGCAGCGATATGCCCAGGTGTCTGTGCAAACTGTTGGATCGTTTAAGGAGAACTTGACATGCATTCATTGAAATTATAACAGCGTCTTTTAATAAGCTGATTTGATTGGTGTCTACTGCTGTTTGCGCGTTGGCATTTACTATTTCTTCTACTTTCCTATCCACATACTTTTTATAGACTGCATCGGTTTCTGCTAGAGGCTCAGCAAGTAACGTTATTCGCTTATTTTTAGCGTCAAAATATGATTTCGATTTGGCATCCAATTTTAGGTTTAGGGCTTGTTGTTTTCCAATTCCGTTATCTACATATTTTTTGTTAGCTACATCATTTTCATCGACAGGGGCTGCTACTTGGCTGATTCGCTTATTATTAGCATTGAACTTTACGTCGCCACGGCCGCCGCCACTGCCGGCATTAAATGTTAAACATTTTGCTAGTATATCTCCAGCGGCCGCAGCAAGAGTCGCTTGAACATATTTTTTAGTTGACACGTCTGAATCGTCGATTGGATCTGCAGCTTGGACTAATCTTCTGCTTCGAATGTTAATAACATTTTGCGCCTCGTTTACGATTAAAGCGCTCGCAGCTATTATTGCTTCCACTTTTCCATCTACATATTTTTTATAGACAGCATCAGTTTCTGCTACAGGCTCAGCAAGCGCCGTTATTCGCTTATTTTTAGCGTCAAAATATGATTTCGATTTAGCATCCAATTTTAGGCAGTTCTTTTTTCCAAGCCCGATGCCGACATCTACGTATTTTTTGTTAGCTACATCACTTTCATCGACAGGAGCTGCTACTTGGCTGATTCGTTTGTTCTTAGCATTGAACTTAAGGCCGCCGCCGCTGTCGTCTCTGCCGTGGTCAGCATTAAATGTTAAACATTTTACTAGCAGCTCTCTAGCGGATGCATCAAGTGCCAATTGAACATATTTTTTAGTTGACACGTCTGAATCGTCGATTGGATCTGCAGCCTCCACTAATCTCCTTTTTCGAATGTTAATAATATTTTGCTCGTCGTTTACAATTAAAGTGCTCTTTTTATTTACTACATCACAATCTTCTTGCGGATCGCCAACATTAGCAATTCTTTTGCCTTCAATATTGAAATTCCCGTCGGGCAATAATTTGAAGCCAACACCGGCCGGTCCTCGTAGCCGTTGTTGTACTTTAACATTGTTGACACTTACATGTTGATATTCTCTTCCAAACTTATCAACTACCATCTTTACTTTGTTGTTGCTGTCGCCGCTGTTACCGCTGCTATACTACTACTACTACTACTACGAAGGATGTCCAACCAAAAGTGATACAATTCTACGAAATCTGACGGCATTTATGCAATAATGCCCTCTTCACGCAATTCCGATATAATAGAATAAATTTCATTCATATTTTGTAAATTATTGTTACCGGCTGCATTTGCGGCAAGTAGTAAACGAAGTCGTGCAAGCAGCTCCTTGGGCTTATTCCAAAATACATATTCGACCGATTTATCATTTAGTTGTTTATATGCTCTGAGGGCACTGCGGCGGTGGCGGCTGCGACTTCCGCTACCTTTTTTCGTTACGCGCGGCTTTATAATGTCTGTAAATTTCCAGCTGTTTGTTCGCAGGATCTTGCCTGATGCTTTAAAACCTTTGCGATGCGCATTTGTTTGCAATATGATATCGCCGTAATTGCGCAAATCTGTATTGGTTGGCGCTGACCCGCCGCTACCACCTTCTAGCCGTTTATATGTCATAAGGGAATATAGCCCTGGAGTTCCAGTATAGCGTTTGCCATTAATTTGTATATCTTTATTTATTATCTGCACATCTGAATCTCCTATTTTCCATTTATTCTTGTGAATATTGTAGTGGAGCGCATAGCGGGAACGATCTATATTCTTGTTGTTTTTATCACTCAAGAGTTGCGCAAAATATTGCGGCAATTTGTTATAACTTTGCAAAATAGTTGCATCTCTGCCTTTATCACCTCCCACATCGCCACTGCCACCATCATCAGCATCATCGCTACCAACAGATTTTGAAAGCATTTTGATATCATCAACATCATCATCACCCTCGACGTCGAAGGGCCACCCGCCCGCCCAGTCGTTGTTAGGCTTCGTCGCTTTAGTTGTTACATTATTGCCATCTTCTGTTTTTGTCTTTGTAGCAGTTTTTGCTGTTGGCGCTGCTGCTGGTGCTGCTGTTACAGCTGCTGCTGCCGCTGTTCTTGTTGCTGCTGCCTTTGTTGCAGACTTTACCGCAGTTTCAATTTCTTTCAATGGTTCTATTATTTGCTTGTGAGTGTCCCGGTATATCAACTGAGCTTGAGCTTTATTCCGCTTAAAATCTAAAAATTTCTTTCTAACTATTTTTGCAGCCTCAATTGCTTTTTGTTTCAATAATTCTGAGGCTGAGGGTGTGGCGGTGTCGGCGCGTCGCTGCATTGTTACCACCAGCAGTTAAAACGCAAATGAATTAATTATTTCTTAAAGGTATATATAAGCGTCGAATCCTTTACGATACCTTCCCTTATTAAGATCACTATCTTTGGCAATTACTATAAATCCGTATTTATTTTCACTGCTACTCCAACATGTATTGCAAATATCTTTAAACGTTTGAAATGTCATATCCATGCCTACATGATCGTCGTAAATATGCTTGAGATTCAAGTCGTCTTGCTTAAATAATACCAACATATTTACGTTATCTCTTATTAAATGTTTAGGCGTTCGTGCATAGGACTGGCTAAGGTAAAATACGTCAGTGCCGTTATGCCGACCCATACTGAAAAACCTTTGAATTTTGTCTTGCTTATCGCATACGATATCATCGAAAATGAATAAGGTATCTTCTTTCACCTTATCTGGCGATATAATGAGATCGTTTTCGCTAAATTCCAAATATTCTAAACCATCAATCAATTTAAAAACTTCGCGCAAAAATTGATATTTCGTTTGATTCAGCGATTTCGAATATATGCATACGTTTTGGAATCTCAACCCGTTTGGATCTAATATTAGACTAAGCATAGCGTTAGTTTTTCCGGAATTAGATGGACCGCAAATCATGCAGCGAATTGATGCTGGAAATAGATCGCCATGTTTCGGGACTCCGGAACAACGAGGATCATAGACATTAAGATCTAGAATTGGCAAAGACAATTTCTGTTTAACGATTTTCATGGTTCTGATTCGAATTTTAAAATAGCGCAAATTTATAGTTAGTAGGATGTGTGAATGTATCTCGTAACATCTTCAGTAAACGGATCGTATTCTAACATGGCGTCGTGCAAAATTAAACAATAAGCTTTAAGTGTGGCAGGAAAGTTTTGTGAAGATTCAAATTCTACCCTTATATCTACGGTGGAATCTTTCAAAGATTCTTGCTGTCTAGAACAATCTATTACGAAGATTGGGCAAGTTTTGTAGTCGCTGTAATTAAACAAACACTTATTCGGCTCTTTTCCATAGTACTTTTCGCGGAAACGACTGTAATTTAGAAATGCCGGCACGTAATCATTGCTATCAAAATCGAGATGCATTCGTTGATAGGGAAACACTTGAGAATTGAGATACACTTTTAGATCGGTCACGCTTGAATGTATAAAGTCGGTCGGATTTCCGCTTCTAACATTCGCGTTATCCTTCTGCAGCGCTATTAGCATCCACCGAGGTTTTTCTAATTCATTCGAATTCTTTATTCGCCATACTTGCGATTTAGCATTATTAAATGACGGCAATTCGTGTAATTCCCATTGCCTAAATGCCAGCACAATAGACGGATTTATTCTCAGCTCATTCATTAGATTAAGTTTTAACTCATCGCCTAATGTAATATGCGGCACTTCCCACGAAACTTTGGTTATCGTAAAATCAACATCGGTTCCGTTATCTCCCAAATCGCTTTTATAGCAATTAAGATCATTCTTTGAACGTATTAATACAAGTTCAGATCTCATATTTACTATAGCTTTTCTATAATCTTCAGCAAAACCGAAAATTGTACTCAATGGCAGGATGCACGAAAAGCGCCCGTCTGTAAAAACTTGCTGACCGCCGTTGGCTGTTTTGTCCCAGCTAGTGCAACTTAGCGCCAAATCATCTTTGACATGCGATGCTAAGCCTTTAATTGCACTCGTTATTCCAGGCTGCCTACAAATATCTATAACCTGATTGCTGCCCAAGATCAATTGCATTTCAGAGAAGAAAAAATATGCCGCATTATTAACAATGATAAACTGTTTTCCTGCAGTTGTTGGCCTATATGTGCCTTTAATACTGATGTAACTGTCATAAATGGACGTTATTATATCGGAACTCTGAATTTCAATTCTTATTGCGTCCGAATGATTTGCATTCAAGGTAAAAGGCAAATATGTATGATAATCCTCTTTAGCAATTGAGGCGTCGTAATAGGGTCGCCTAAAAATACTCAACTTATCTATGTCGTTATAATTGGGCTGTTTTAAGTTAATTTTTTCCTTTTTAGTGTCTAAATTCATAGTTTTTCTTTTTCTCATCGGGGTCGCCATATTAATGAAAAATGTTATTTGTGCGACTTTGAAAACAGGCTACGTCGGTGTCGGAGACGGTTTTGACTGCGATTCTGTGGACTTTGTTTTGATAATACGGTGTAACCCAGCGATTGGAGAAAACGAACGTCACTATCTGTCAATGCGTCTGTTGTTGTTGTTGCTGCTGTTATGTCAGTGGTGTCTGCGTCTTGGCAAGGCTGTTTCTGACTGAATTGCGGTTTGTATGAATACCCCCTTTTATAGATAAAATCTATGCCCATTTTCGCTACTCCCGTATAAGTTCTAATCGAACACTGCTGAATGTATCGTCAGAAAGATTTATTAAATTGCCGCGATAATCTACAAACCTTAGGCTTATATTATTAATTTCGCTAACATTCACTGGAAAGTAGATTACATGTGAAATCTCTTTTTCTAGAAAATAGCCTGGAGGTACGCTGATGCCAAATTCGAAAATACTGTGACACAGCGTATTGTTTCGGTATGCTCCACTTGTAATATTTGTATCTATAAAAATATTAGGCGTCGAAATTATATCTACGTCTTCGTGGGAAGTATGTTTCGTATTTGCAGGTAAGACGCTCCTACCAAATCCTAGCATTCGGCCGATACTGCCCGATTTACTAAAATCTATATCATATATAGATTCAATTTCGCACTTTAATGTATTGTTATTGGCTTTCAATTTAAAAGCTGCTTCAGCTTCATCACGATTATCACTAATTTTTGCTTTTATATAATCGGCTATTTCATCCAGTTCGTAACTTCCGTTTTCTATTGTTATCTCCTTATCGCCGTCATAATGAAGTTTATTATTTCCGCTGAAAATGTTGCGCACCGTATTGCAAGTGTATAAGTTAACCAAGCCCAATGAATATGTATAATTTGAATCTAATTTTATCGGAGGGAATATATCTCCTGTCGAGATAATATTTCCCTTGCCTTCTATATTGAACGTCCGAATCATGTCGAATGACTAATTAAACAACTATCGAGTCGTTTCTTTTGTAGTACACAAAAACTTTAAACATAAATGGCCGCAGATGACTGTATTATACTGCTGCTCTTGATCGTAATTATAAAATATTTTACAACCTCGAAAATACTTAACCAACTCCATTGGCGGTCTTAAATCTCCAAATGGATCATAGTATAGAACCCGCTTGCCATCTTTTTTATATGCCACCCAATGCGTTCCTGGGCCCCTATTATCATCCAAATTGACAATTCCTCGCTCTTTGCTCAGCGGCTTTGATGGTAATGAGGTGCGCATAAATACTCCGCGAAAACTTGGAATGTCTTTTCCATACTCTTGCAAATCAATGTTGGTTAAAGCTCTTCGAGGCAAACTACCTAGTTTTTTCGGCGGCGTTTGCTGTTGTTGTTGTTTGCATTCTGGGATTTTCGCTTAATATGCAGCGCACTTCCACCCTTTTTATACGGCTTCAAATAGAGCGCTTCACCTTTCTTGTTTCGTGCTATAATTTCCATTATTCTATTATGCTGACCATCTCGTACAGCTTTAGCAATGCCAGCAGCGCCTCCAGCAAGGCTCCCAAGTGCTGAAAGTCCGGCGAATATGGGTATCAAAGGTAAAATACCGCCTTCTTTTGCAGCTGTAGGAATCGGTATTACCCGGGGTATTTTAATATTTTTCTTGCCTCCTATAGATTTAATAACTCTTTTAGCTGCTATTAAAGAATCTTTAATTAGTTGACGCTCGCTAACATGCTTCCCTGCCGCCCCAGCCTTCTTGCTGTTACGCCGAATTGCTGTTCTAATTTTATTTATGTATCCGCCAATGAAAGTTGTACGTTTGCGCTGCGCGGTTTTCATTCCTAAACCTAATTTTTGTTTTACTTTCATGGCTGATGTTACTGCCCAAGCAGCAGCTTTTTCTGCAAAAGGCGTGCCCTTGTTCTTGAAACGACTCCACGCCGCTTCTTCTAATATCTTATCCGCCTTATGCCTTTCTGTTAAACTATTGTTCTCAGAATATGCGATGTCGTGCGCTTTACAGTATGAATCTAGAGGGTTGACGCCTTGATCGCCTCTTAGCAATCTTTTTTCTAGCTTTGTGCCCGGACCGCAAAACTGATACCCTGGAATGTGAAGTTCTACAGGAAGCTTGTTAATAAGCCTGTTAACGATGCCCTCTCCGCCGCTGTAGACTAACATTTGACATATGCTTTGTCTGTAGCTACTATTTATACAGAAAAATAAAACAACTACATTTTTACATTATTTTTATTTCCACTAAATGCATCATACAATAAAATATTAAAATTATATGCACTAAAGTTAAATTAGTTAATCTAACATGCGGCAGATGAATAGCGCTACTTGCTACTATTACAAGTAATTTTTAGAGAAGCAAATTGAGCATTTAATTTTGTTGTAATATAATAATTATGCAAATCGCTTTTAATTTCATTTAAAGCTGCCATTAGCTGTTTAAGTTTCTGCTTATTAAGCAAATGTTTTTCGAAAATAAACTGGCGAGTAGTGGAGGTCGATCGCATCTTGCACATCAAATTCAAAATGCTCCATATCCACTATTCGCTTGCTTATTATACATATGCATCGATATATGCCGATGGCGATGGCGGCGGCGGTGTATGAGAGTATTCAAAACCCTGCTCGTCAAAATCCTCCGGAGGATAATATCCACCATCGACATGGCCAACAAACGAATCTGAATAAAATTTTACAAATTCCAAAAAACCTAGATAATTTTGCGTGAATATCGTCGAAGTAAACTCATTTGTTGGACAAAATTGCATCATGTTAGCGCAGGTCAAAATAGCATTACTTAAATCAGCCCTGTTTTTATAACGCCTCTTGTGTTTTGAAAGTTCTATCACTGTGGAAATAGTTTTCACGCAGTTGTCATAAAATGCACTAAAATTTAACTCGTAGAGCATGCTAATGTGTCGGTTTATTATTGAACTCAGATGAAAACATTTCCCGAATTCGCATGCACTCAAAAACAAAGATGTATTATGGAAGCGGATGTTCACAAATCTTAGACTTCCTGCAATATTAAATTCTGCTGTAACATTATCGTTGATTGGGAGTATGCGAGATTTTTCTGACGAACTTAAATTGCTTCGAACTCCTCCGAAAAACTTGCGAAACTGCAGCTCCACAAAATTAGTTGAAAGAGCGCTCCAATCCTGTTCTTTAAGAAGCAGCTCGGGAGTTGCACAATAGTTGCTATCACATACAAGAGCCACCACAGGCTGGAAAGTTGGGATTTCAGACATCAATGCAAATGTGGGCTGAAATCCTACACTTATACTATGTGCATGATCACGCCTCCCAATTGGCTCCTCGATTAAGCTGTAAAGTGAGCAGCAAAGTAGTTGCGTTTTGTGCTTGAAATCTTGCTGCTGCTGCTGCTCTTCCGAATTTTGCGTTTTTATACTGCCGTTATCGCTGCTACTACTACTAAAGTTGCTGACAATAACATCGTCGTCGGCGTTGGCTATGCCGACGGCTCGATTAAAATCAGCGTAGCTAGCATAGGGATGGCAGCTGCTGGTGTTTTTGATAGCGGTTCGATTAAACACTGAGCAGTTGGGATAGGGATGATAGCGGCTGGCGTTGTTGTTATCGACGCTGCTGCCGCCGCTGTAACTTTGGCGTTGAGATTTGCACCCTCCGCTAAAATTCCATGCCGCCGCTACTCCTGGAAGTATAATTAAAATAAAATACAAATGATTAAACTTGTTTTGCTAATAGCATTTACCTTCTTTAAATATGCTTCCAGGGCTAACACTAATAGCACGATCGGCAGCTGCGACTTCGGTGACGTCCATAGCGCGTGAATTCGCGCTCGCAACAAGTTTACTACTAAACGTTTATACACTTATAATAAGCCACACATGCGCAAAGAGTTATTTTTCGGACGGTATGATGGCGCGAACTATTGTGAATCAATTTTTACTTTCTATCTTGTTTTCTTGTTGCGCTTCATCGACGGCGAGCTCACTTGCGCATAAAGTGCATTGAAATTTTTGCAGCGGCGGGCCGTCCAATACATCCCCCTCTAACGGAAAATGACTCCAACAATATTCATAGTTCCATAACTCTTCTTGCAGCCATTTCGTCAATTTTTTGAAATGTCTTCCTATATCTTTAGCAAAATACTTTTTCGCTATATCTATAGGCAAACGATTAATTTCCTCTGCAGTAATCAGCATAGCTTTAAGTTTCAGTTGCGAATTGCGGCAATGATGGTGATGATGTCGATGTCGAGGTTATGTCGGCGTTACTGCTGCGGCTGCAAAACACAAAAGCGCACTTCTGCTCAGAAATGATTACTGCCCCTTCAATCGCATAACTTTTCAGCAATATCTCTACTTCTCAACTAATTATGAACAATTTTAAGAGCGCAGAGTAGGTAAGCGCAACAGTTGCGTGATTGCCTACTCTGCGCTCTTTATTGCATTTACAACCGCAGCAGTAGCGCATCAGGTTCGAATCTTACAGCAATTCGATTTTATTATTATGATTTCAGAATCCCACTTTTCGCTATATTTACAGCCAAATAATTTATAGATTTCAAGGAAAAGCCACTGCCGCTTTCTTCAAACTCGCTCATTTTATGTTTTAATTCAGCTGCGGACGTGTCACAAGCCTGAAAAATATCTGCACTTGCAAACATTTGAAAATTTTTCGTATTAAAGAACTTGGTATGCAATGTAGCCGGCTCTGTAGGCTTCATATAATCCCCACAAAATATAAAATTTACCTTTATTACTCCCATCCTATTCAAAACTCTCTTTATACGCTTTCGAGCTAAATCATAAGCATCCTTAAAAAATAAATCTATGTCGGGGACATCATACTTCAAATTTATTACAACGCCGCTTCTTATACGACCTTTGAACGCGCTTTCAATATCTTGCCATTTTACTTTTTTATCGACTCCGCCAACGCCGCTACCGACAACTGCTGCAACATTTTCCTTTAATCGTATTTGGTCTGCTCTCAGTTTTGCTAGCTCCGTCTCGTAATGCCTTTTTCTTCCAATCGAACCGCCCTCTTTTTTAGATTTTCTTAGCAATTTTAAAGTTAACGTTACACCCCTTCGATTTATTTTTATCAACTCATCCATCTCGACGCGCTGCGTTACACACTCACACAGTTCTTGCTCTATATTATTCCGCAATTATAGCTACAATTTTATTTAACACGAACAATGCTTAATAGTAGAGAGGGGGGGAGAGGGTGCTCCGGCACCAGGCAGGCAGACCCGGATGCGGGCGCACCGGATGCAGCTGCGCGATCTAATATAATTAATTCATAAAAGCAGGTGTTATGGGGTGAGATCTACGATCCGAATGCAGGTACGCCGGGCCGGATGCAGCTGCGCGATGTTATCGGGCGAGATTTATGACATGCAGGTGCGCCGGATGCAGATGTCAGGTGTTATGGGGTTAGATTTACGATCCGGTTGCAGGTGTGCATGCAGCTGCTCACAGCCCCTACACAGACATGTTGTAGCACGATTTTAGGGTGAGATTTACGGCATGCTCCGGATGCAGCTGCACGATGTTATCGGACGAGATTTACGATCCGGATGCAGGTGTGCCGGACGCAGCTGTTCACAACCTGATATTTATCCCTCTGCGACATTCCGCAACACGATTTTAAATTATGAATTCATACAATTACGGCTCATATATTGCATTTTAAAATAAGCGCATTTACACACGGCGTGGCGTAGAAACCAATACTAACAATCAAACCCTTATGGAAGCGAGAATGCCACATTGCGCGTTATAATAAATTCGCTGTATAAGGCTGAGATAATGACCAACTAAAATGGACACAGCAAATTCGAACAATCGCAAAAATTTAGCGAGCAGGCTTGCAAAAACGCAACACGAACCCTACGCCATAGTAAATCGAATCAATCGCAAAAATCAATCGATAATACTGACCATCAGCGGCAAATCGTTGCCAGCTGAAAGGACATCGGCCGGCAGTGCGCCGCGGTCAGTCCGGACCAAGGCAGGTGGAGGGGGAAATGAGGGGCTGGGCCAGAACTCTCTTGCCATGTTATTCAAATGGGGGCCAGAACTCTCATAGCTTAACTACTATCGCATATTGGATAATATCCAAAATGAATTCTTAAATTTTATAAACCTTTTAAATCTAAATCAGCTCAATGGTATTGTAAATAGTAACTACCGGATATTATATTAGGTTCTATCAAATATTCATGTGCATATTAGTATGTAGCTGTGAGGATCACTTGTACGATTAGATGGGCATCATCCAGCTCTTGAATGCAGCTTAGAATTTAATAGAGGAGTAAAATAGACGCGGTTTTTCAGAAACAATATAATTTTAAAATAGCAAATTTTTTGGATTTGTACTATGCGTTACGTGATACAGACTGGCCGTCAATAAGTTTTATGAACTATTTTACAGAGCTCTTGATACTGCAGTACCTAAAACAAAAAATACAAATTGTAAATATCCTCCACGGTTTACTGGTTCTATAATTAACGACATTCATGTAAAATCTAGGATACGAAAAAAAAGAAATAAAATCTAAACCGTCTTCTGATTTACTGAATACATTCAAACTATTAAGTAGGAAACTTAGAGTGATATTAAAAGAGCTTATGTTGAATACTGCGCACAAGTGGAGAATGAAATTCAGAGTAATCCTAAAAATGTTTCCTCTTTTATCAAATCCAAAAAGAAATCAAAACTACTAACAATAATATGTATTATAGCAATGCCCTATTAGAAACAACTGAGGACATAGCGAATGCATTTGCAAAACATTTTGAATCAGTGTACATCAAAGATGATATAGGTGACCTTAAGTTACAGTATTGCTATGCAACAACCTAAGTGAAATTACTGTTAATGATGTTAGTTGTGCATTGCAAACTCTGAAACCTAAGAAATCAGTGGGATTTGATGAAATTCCTATATATATTTACAGGTCCTGCTCTCAATTTTTAGCTAAACCACTAAAAGTTTTATTCAATCTTAGTGTGGAGACTGGGGTGTATGCGGAGACGTGGAAGATATCCAAAGTATGCCCTGTTTATAAACACTGACATTGTAAACTACAGAGCAATATCACTTCTACAATTTCTAAAATATTCGAAAAAATACTATACAATAAAATATACTCTCATGTTAAACCTCAACTAATTGATGAATAGCATGGTTTTGTGGCAGGCAGATCAACTTTAACTAATTTGGCGAACTTTACACAGAATCTGTCGGAAGCTCTAGACAATAATGAACAGGTTGATGTTGTTTACATTGACTTTGCTAAAGCCTTCGACAGAGTTCCTCACGCTGGACTTTTGAAAAAATTTGAATATTTTGGTTTCGGTCCAGCACTTATTAACTTATTTAACTGATATCTTTCTGAAAGGCAACAAGTAATAGTCTACAATGGAAGTCAATTACAAACATACAAATCTTCGTCGGGTGTACCTCAAGGATCCATACTAGGACCACTTCTATTTCTCATTTTCATTAATGATCTTCCATTCACTGTAAAATCATCAGAATATCTTCTTTTTGCTGACGATTTTAAACTTTGGAAAGTTATTAGAACTGCATCGGATTGTGACTTACTACAACAGGATGTGACTAATATTCATCATTGGAGCTCTGAAAATAAATTATTTTTCAATATTAGTAAATGTTCAGTAGTAACATTTTCAAGAATAAAAATCTGGTGTGATACACGCACACAACTTTCTTTTACGGTGATCTTATAATTAGCCAAAAATTTGATTTTAAATTTTTAAGCATTTGTCAAAAATTTTCAAAAATTACAAATTTTAAAAAACGGTACGAAATAGTGTTACTTCAAAAGACAAATTTTCTCTAGAATTTTAAGCTGAATTCAAAAATGTAATAATATACCGGGTGTTCTATTTAAAATAAAGCTAATAAAAAAACTAGAAAAAAAACAAAAGAAACCCATTTTAGAAATATTCAACTGGAAAATCACCTATGTCACATCAATATACATTACAAATGTAATAAAAATGTAAAGTTTAAAAAAAATCGTTAAAGCCGTTTTCGAAAAAATCGAAATAAACTGAAAAATCACAAGAGTAAACACCTACTTCCGGTTATGCGATTTTCTTTAAAAGCTTGATGTCGCATCTACATAGTACACAAAACTTATATATGAAGTTTCAACGCCATGAAAAAACCAATGAAAAAAAATATTTTTTTGGGATCAGGGGACTCGAAAACGTGAAGATCTGTTGAAAACTCAATTTCGAATTTTTGGGGTGAATCCAATACTTCGTTTATTGTCAAAGCAAGTAAAATATCATCCTATTCAGTATAACTATGTGATGGATGGAAACAGTTTAACGCGTAAAGACAAAATTACAGATTTGGGTATCGTCTATGACAATAAACTTGCATTTAATGACCACATACAAATATGTGGTAAATGAAAGTTTAATAATATTTAACATTATTAGCTTGGTAAGAGGGTTTCTACTGGCGAACAGAAGGATATCACTGGCTCGCCAGTCACCTTCTTGAGCCAGTAAAACCTGTTACCTTGCGTGTATTGTTGAATATTTTATTTGTTCCTCCCTTGTAAATAACTAGAAATTTACCATTTATTCAAAATGTCAAACTGACAAGCAACTAAATACATCAATATGACACATACTAAGGAGGACAACTCTGGCTTTGCACGCTATAATTTATCTATGAGCACGCTTGTAAAATTTTACTGGCTAGCCAGTAAAAAATTTACCGGCTAGCCAGTTAAGAAACATTTTGAAGGTGAATGCAGTGACTTGATAAATTGATGTTTACAAGTGAGGAACAAATATAATCTTTAGGTTTTATAATTACATATTCAGGTCAGTTTAAAATGAAAAACACGCTTTGCCGTCTTATTACACATATGTTAGGTCAAAATTGGAATATTGTTCGATAATATGGTCACCTTTCCATAAAATTCATAAAGAGAAAATGGAAAAAGCTCAGAAAAGGTTTCTGCGTTACCTTGACTTCATACTTGCTGGAACGTATGTTTTATTAACACCGTATCACAATTTGTGTGCCAAATATAATGAACCCCCTCTTACTGTAAGGCGTGACATAGCAACATTAATCTTTCTGTACAAAATTATTCATTATCAAATTGAATCATGCGGTAGTCTGTTAATAAAAATTTTATTTCATGTTCCTAAATTGTCATCTAAACACAAAACGACTTTTTATTGCCGACCCCCCCAACAAATATCTTATTAAATTCACCGGTGTATAAAGTTTGTTGGATCTATAATAGCATTTCTGAAAGCATCGACATATTTCTTCACAATTCAAACTTTACAATGTACAGTGGTACAGTGTACCTGTTTACTTCATTTCAAGGTTGTATCTGGAATCGGAATGCGCATCTAAATATCTAAATATAATAAACTAAAACCATGTATCATCAAGACACTTGTTGGTGTATCGTATTGCGTTTTATTTTGATTTTTTTTCGTATCATCTTAAAAAGTATATTAATTTCAAGAACTTTTAAGGTACATAAGTAGTAGTGGGGCAGCGAAACTAGAGCAACCTGTCAATCAACCGATTAATTAAATCAGCGAATTAAATCCGCGGATTGACCTAATTAATTTCGCGGATTGATCTAATTAATCACATATGAAGTTTGATATGTAATTTACATATGTGCTACTGATTAAATTACGCATTAGCTTCCGATTAAATTACGCGCGGCCATTTTTAATTTGCTTCTGGAATTACACGGCGGCCATCTTGGTTTTCTGGAGCGAATATTTGAATTTTAAATTTTTCAGATTTTTTTCTAAGTTCAATTTTTTGAATTTAAATCTCCCGGGCGTCTGCCATCTTGGTTTTCTGCGCGCAAAACTGTAGTTTGAGGTGCACAACATTGCAAATTAAAAAGGCTGCAAGTAATAAAATCAGAAGTCGTTTACATGGGGTCGTAGAACAAATTTCATTGTGGCATTTTAAAGTTTAAGGCGCTCCCAGTCCAGAATTCCATTCGTATTTGATGTTGAGGACCTCTGCCTTAGAGGCGTTTTTCTAACGGCCCTTTTTTGGAGGCGTATGATTTTTGTTCAATTTTCGTCGTATGTTGAGTAAAAGATGTCGTTTTTTGTATAATTTCAAGTGACATGATGTCAGTTTTTGTAAAAATTTATGTGAGATGATGTGGACCAACACATTTTTCAGCGAAATTGTGTGTTTTTATTCAAATCTTACTAAAACTGCTGCAGAAATTGCTGTTTTTATACAAATCTTGCTAAAACTGCAACAAGTTAGAGAAAAAAGTGTAAAACATTTGCAAAATTATGCTTAGAAATAACTCTTAAAACTGTTTTTACATCATTTTCGTTTCAAAAAACGATTTATAAAACGAATTGTGATCATTTTTTAAGTGAAATAATGTGATATGGTGTATTTTTTATCGCTTATTGGATAAAAATGTCGTTTTTTTTTGTATAATTTCAAGTGACATGATGTCAGTTTTGTAAAATTTTAAGTGAAACAGAACATTTTTTCAACAAAATTGTGTGTTTTTATTCAAAATTATGTTACTTTGTGGCCAATTGCGTTTTTATTTTCGTTCGTTTGCATTTATACTGGAGTTTTTAAAACTAAAACAGAACATTTTTCAACGAAATTCTCTGTTTTATTCAAATTTATGTTAATTTGTGGTCAATTGCGTTTTTATTTTCCTCCGTTTGCATTTATACTGGAATTTTTTAAACTAAAATACACTTTTGAGCGATATAATGACACAATTTCAGACGCTTACTTATAAATAAAAACCTTTTGCTTTTCGAAATGACTGTAGTATGGGCAATATTTTAAAAAATTCCACTCATAGCTGTTCGTCACAACATGCTTTTTCCAGGAGCGACAAAATCATATGTTCCCATGATTTTAAGAAGACGGCTTGCAAATTAAATTAAAAACGCGGAGGGGACAACCATTCTTATACAATAAGACTCGGATATCTTCGGACTCAACATCGAAAAGTAGCCGAAACACGGTAGCTGAAAGCAACGCACCACCCTTTCTTACCTATATGAGTAAGAAAAAGATAGCCATAAAAAATTATATTAGTAGGCATGTTTAGTTGACAAATGTCATAATTAAAATTATTCAAGCCTTCTCCAATATTTGCTATGTATATATTATGGTAAACGCCGAGGATAGCCGATCGCTACCGAAACGCCTCGGTGTAGACGCAAATCGTATACACCCATAATGCATTGCCAAAAGAGAAATCTAGCCATGACGTCAGCCCAGGTCTCGCTCGAAATAAACAATCATGTTTAGGCACGTTAAATAAAACTTTCCAATTCTATGCAACGGTTAAAAGCCCTAAGGCCATAAACAGTCAGTGTATTCCTAGAACTTGCTTCTTTGTTTGGACCATGTCTCGCTCAAAATAAACAAGCGGCCTGTGACTGATTTGTTAAATACATTTTCTTTTATTAGTATAACATCAACTACGTCCAATTAATTTTTTAAAAATTACAGAACTATAATATTACAAAAGGATACGATCTGACGACTAAATTTCAATCGAAAATAACATTTAAAATGTTTTATAATATGCTTGCTATGCTAGTGACTATGGTTAATTCCTTAAAACCTCGAGCGCTTCGCCAGGTCAGTTGGTTAAGACCTCAGCCTACAAATACAAAAGTCGTCGGTTTAAATCCGACCAGCGGCCGTGACGAGCAGCTTTTTTAAATTAAATAAATGCGAGCGAGAGAGACAGATGTCAACGAGGCGCGTAATCAAATTCAAAAATGTGCGCTAAATTAGCAAATTTGAAAATACGCTGAAATTCAAATATCTCCGCGAGTGAATGCAAGAGAGAGACAACCAAGGAGCAGAAGAGAGAGATAGATATATCAGTTTGAAATTCAAATATTTCCGCGAAAAAATAAACAACAGCCGTGAGAAGTGCGCGAGCAGAAAACCAAGATGGCCGACACCCCGGGAAGTTTAAAATAAAAAAAAATTGAACTTAGAAAAAATCTGAAAAAAAAATTAAATTCAAATATTCCCGGCAGAAAACCAAGATGGCCGCCGTGTAATTCCAGAAGTCCGCCGTGTAATTTAATCGGAAGCTAATGCGTAATTTAATCAGTAGAAATTCGCGGAATTAGATCAAATCGCGGATTTAATTCGCGGATTTAATTGACCTAATTAATTTTGATATCAAAATCAAGGTGCCCCAATACTACTGGGGGATACGACACAATTTCTGTGTAATTATTCATTTCGGGCCACCGTAGAACTCCGGTAGGTTTCTGTCGTTCTGTTCTGGACACCATATTCGATTTTGTGTAATTTCAGGCGTCTTAGTACCTCGCTGTGCATATCTCACCTCCTGGACTCTGATGTCACCTTGTGGAAAACTTAGACTACCAACTTCCAGGCAGTTCTGTGCCTTCCGATTATTGTAGCTGCCTCCGAAATTGGCCGGTATGGTATTTTTCTCTTGCGAATTGCAAAGCGACAACATATTGGAGAAGAGCCTGCCTCACCCTACTTTGCAGACCAAACCTGTCTAGACGGCTTCCGAGCAGAAACTCCAATATCGATGGCTCGCGTAGCTTTTTCAAGGACCTATCCTCGCTTGTTCTGGCCGATGGTAAAGAGAATTCAGGAAAACTGTCTCCACAATGTATTCACTTTGAGCTGTAAGAATTAGCGTGCTTCTTCTCTCATAGATCAGAGTGGCAGCATTGTCTACGGTTTTTGGCTGCAGTCGATTAGCGACCGTTTTGGTTTACAACTAACGTTTATGCGAGAGAAGACTAGGGCGACTAGAGAACCATTTGTAATCGCTTAAACACACAACAAGTGTTCATTATACCTCGAGCGTATAGGCATCTCCGTGCAGGTTTTCGCGTTCTAAAATAGTTGCATTAGTAAATTAGGAACTATTCCATAGCCATACTAGATGAAAATAATTATTGATCATACTATAAAAGAACTTACAACAAGAGGTAGATACCTATTTCTCGAAAGCAACTCTTTTTCCAACTGTTTTAAAAGCCTTTACTTTTACAGTACTGAAATTTGTTATGGAGTTGACGTTTCTTTTACAGATACAAAAATGTCTTTGTTGCTAGGCATTACTTTCAGTTGATATGTGTTTTTTTTTTTATGTTTATTAGCTGGCTCTGTATACAAAATACAATACACGGCTTTGTTACATTAAGTACCTATAATTAAATAACATAAGAGTAGAGCGAGGGTTATGTGATTTATTCACACCTCAGTCTTCGTATATGTGTTACACTATATAATTCGTATTTATTATTTTTAACTCTAGATTAAGTCTTGTGGAAGCTTACGTTTCAAACGTGAATGTATCCCTTTTAGGCCAAGATTTAGTTTTGTAGCACTGTCACAGAGATTTATGTCTTGGAAAAACTTTGTGGTGAGCTTCTTGATAAAGTCACTTATTGATGGGATCTGTAGTTCGTTGTGTATTTGTGAATTACGCACGAACCACGGGCACTTGATTGCGAGTCTTAACACTTTATTTTGCATAGTCTGAAGTTTCTTGAGTGAAGTCTTAGATGTATTGGACCATACAGGGCATGCATACGTTAAAATTGGTCGGAGTATCGTTTTATAAAGTAGGACAGCACATTCAACTCGAAGGAAAGATTGTCGATTAATTAGTGGATAAAGGATCGCTAGTCTGGTGTGGCACTCGTTGAGCTTTTTATTTATATGAAATCCCCAGCTTAGCCTCGAATCCAAATAAACTCCCAGATATTTTACTGCCGAGTCTTTAGGGTTCCAACAGATGTCACTGTTATTTACTCTTATTACTGGCAGTATAGTATGACGTTTCAAGGTGAACATTTTTGCTTGGCATTTTTGTGGATTAATTTTGATTCGCCATTTATGAAACCATTTGTTCGTAACGTTTACAGCGCTTTGTAGTTGTTCTATGGCGTTTTGGGGTGAATCACTCTGGGCTATTATGGCCGTATCATCAGCATACATGGCCGGGATGGTGTTAACTACGGAGGGAAGGTCATGGACATATATGTTGAACAGGGTTGGTCCCAGTAGGCTTCCTTGGGGTACTCCAGCTTTGATAGGCTTAGTGCTGGAAAAGGTTGCTTGAATTCTTATCCTGAATGTTCTATTGTTTAGGAAAGAGCTTATTATCTTTATTAGGTAGGTTGGTATGTTTAGTTGTATCATTTTATATAAGAGCCCTTCTTGCCATACCTTATCAAAAGCTCTTTCCAGATCCATGAAGATGATGGCAGTATACTTTTTTTCTTCAAACCCCTTTTCAATTGTCTCGGTGATTCGTAACAGTTGATGCGCTGTTGAATGAGCTTGTCGGAATCCGAATTGATGAGGAGGGATCACTTCTTTTTCAGATATGTCTTCTTGAAGCCGGGAGAGAATTGTCTTCTCAAGAAGTTTAGCTAGTGTTGATAGCAAGCTTATTGGTCTATAGCTGTCCGGGTCGTGCTTATTTTTCCCTGTTTTATAAATAGGGAGTATATCTGCTGTTCTCCAGTGAGCAGGAAAGTATCCTAATCTCATACATGCATTAAAGATTGACGCTAAATAAGCCATTGCCTTTTTTGTTAACTGTTTTAACATTTCGTTAGTTATTAAGTCAGGACCTGGAGACTTACGTTTGGGAAGGCATTTTATATAGTTCTTGAGTTCTGGGACGGAAACTGGAACTATTTCCTCACTAATTTGTGCTTGTAGATTAGCGACTCTATTTGTAACCTCGTTTAAGTGGTGGTCATCGTTATCTTCCGTATTAGGGGTGAATACCTGTTCAATATGTGTTGCTAGTAGTTCTGCTCTTTCCTCTTCAGTATTATAGCTTGCATTATTCGATTTTAGTGGATATACAACATTAGGATGTCTCATTAGCCGTTTGGTAGCCCTCCACAAGGTGGGATCTGAGGGATGGATTTCCTCTAAATAACCATTATATCTTTGTATTCTTATTCTATCTAATTCCATCTTAATTATATGGTTTAGTCGATTGTATAAGGTTTTGAGATAAGGAAGTCTCAGTCTTTGCCACTCCCTTCTTGTTTTATTTTTTGTCTTAATCATTTCTAGTATATTATCTGGTGTTCTATTGTGTGGAGTGATACTCCTTCGTCTCCATGGTGTAGTTGTTTCTTTGACGCTTTCTTGTACAGCGGATTTGTATTGTCTTACTGCTTCATCTATGTTTTGGGGTTCATTCAAGGGTCCAGGACATTTCAGTTTTTGATTAAGAGTTGTTTGGAATGCCTTCCAATCAGTTTTTCCCTCAGCTATTTTCGGAATTGGCTGTATTGTCTGCGGTGTATCTTGAGCAGTTATAATTACAGGTAGATGATCTGAATCTAGTTCAGTTATTACCGTTTGCTTAATAGGATCTCTGAAATTTCTATGTAGGACCACATCTAAGATATCTGGTAGATGGTCCATTCTATAAGGAAAATAGGTATATTCACTTGGTGCTGATATTGTTATACCGTGATCAGTTATGATGTTGCGTAGCTTTATTCCAGCTGGGTTATTAGCACGACATCCCCATATTGTACTTTTTGCGTTTAAATCTCCGAGCAACAACGTTGGATCGTCGCTATTGAAGAGATTATCGATATCATGATCCAGCATCCGTTTATTTGGCTGTTTGTAGGCACAGATTAAGGTAACCGATTTATTGGTTTTCATTGGGATTTTTACAGCGATAGCCTCAATGTGTTCTATATCAGGAAGGTCTATTAGGTGGTGTGTTAGTTTCTTTTTTACTATTATAGCTACTCCACCAGAGGCAATTACTGCATCTCTATCATTTCGATGTACATGGTAGCCAGGGATTCTGAAGGGCTCAGTGCTTGTTAAGTGTGTCTCGGTTATACAGGCGATATCAACAGCATGTCGTGCAAGAAATTCAATAAAGATTGAGCGTTGGTTTTTTAGTCCATTGGCGTTCCAATTGACTACTGTTAAGTTAAGTATTACATGTACATTATTTGGATCCATTAGTTAGAAGAGATGGTAGTATTGTTGTTAAGAGTGGCATTAGTTTGTCCAAATGAGGAATGAGCAATTCAACTAATTTTTGTAATATGATGGTAATTAATTCCGTAGGTTCTAGGGGATTAGTAGATGATGTGTTGGGTTGGTGTGTATTTTGCTGGTGTAGTCTCAAGAGTGGGGGTTGGGTTTTCTTTGTTTCTTGTTCCGTTGTTACGGCTTGGGCATATGTTCTGTTTTGGGTTTGATAGCTACTGTTTCTGGTCTGATTTTGACTTATTTGGTTATAATAACTACATCCTTTGTAGTTTGCCGGATGTTTTTCTAGGCAGTTAACGCACTGAGGGTCTTCTCCGGGTTTCTTAGGGCAATTGTTATATAAGTGTTGGCCAGTACATTTTACGCAACGCGGTTGGGACTGGCAATAATTCCGAGTATGGCCGTATAACTGGCATTTTTTGCATTGGGGAATCTCTTTTGATTTCCTTCTTAATTCGACTTCTACTATACAGTAGTTGAGTTTTTCCAGACCGAGTATTTGTTTACCTTCTTGAGTATTACTGACGTCCACTGCGCACAGCGGGATTGGGTACCTGTTCTTATTGTATAATCTAGCGACCTTTATAACAGGAAATTTTAGATAATCGAGTTCGTTTTTAATTTCCGTTTCAGTTAACGATACGGGCACGTTGCGTATTATCACAGATAAATTGTTGTTCTCAGGGTCCTTGAACGTGTGATAATTTAACTTATTATCGGAGAAATGTTTTGTCATCGCCCGATAATCTTCTATGCTCGTAACATTAATTCGCAGCTGGTTATTTTTGTGTACCGTCGTGAATTCACTTTTAGCATTTTCCTTGAGGTCAGCCAGTATTTCCTGATATCTGAGTTTGTCTGCATTGTGCAGATATATTGGAGGAATTTTTAACTTCTTCACATTTGGTTCCGGAGATTGCTGGTCATTCATTTCTGTTGTGGTATCCATATCGCTTATTGCAGCAGCATGTTTTCCTTGACAGATAATGGAGCTTGCCTTTTCTATTTGATCGGTGGTTACAAAGAATTTATTTTTAAAGATTAAATTTTCTGGATTGAATAAATATTTTTTGTTGGGTTCAGTCAGAGGTGGTGTTAATTCGTCGCTGTTTCTTTTGTTGCTTGTTTGAGCCATTTTACGAGGGAACCCCTCCGCAGGGGTTCTCGGATAGTTAATAGTAGCCGGTAGATTAGTTTGTTTTGTATGTAGCAGTACTTACATTAAATTCCGACAGTAAAACAACATCGGTTGTCGCACGGGAAAAAATTATCACTTGCACTTTCTAGAGTTCAGAGCGGCAGTGCACGACCTTACAGTTCGAAAGTTAAAGCGATACTCCCAGTTGATATGTGTAAAAGTACTTTTCTTGACAGCTTGATCCGAAAGTGACATTTTGTTTTGCTTATTAGGGGATTTTCTTTGAGCGAAAATAGTCGTTTGGTGCCATGGTTGGTTTCCAATGGCACCGGGAGATAATATAATACATTAGCTCTCGTTGCCATTAGAGACGAAGGGGAATGTAATTAATAACCAACCAAGTAGCATCCTGCTTTTGATATCTAAATATCTTCGAATGTAGCGGAATACAAGAGATAGGGTTATCATAAAGGGTAAGTGTAAAAAAATATATATGTGTAACTCTGGAGTAAACTGCCTTTCCTTTCCTTGGATCATTACATTAGTAAGCTACATCCGCCGGAGAGAATAATACAGTTTCCTCACTGGCAATACAACTAGCTATTAGTTCTTAGGAACTAAAGGTAAGTCCAATTTGGTCGCCTATGGTTGTCCGAACACTTTTTAAATGAGAAACGTTAAAAGGAAAGGAAACCAGAGTTTATTTTTATTTGTACAGATATGTCAACAAGATGGTGCATTCATTTAAAATTTTGAGAATGTGTACTTTTCTTGGTTGCAGAAAAAAGCGTTACTATTTAGCGTGAAACGGGAGTTAAATGATTAAATCGGAAAAACAGCTTTTTAAAAATAAACTTTATTTCGTAATTACAGGTAAAAGCAAAAACCGTCTTAACTCTGTTACAAACAAGCAAAGAATGAATCTAACATTTTACATAATTCGCAATGTGGCAAAGAGATAACGATGAGCTGGGATGTGCTTTATCAGCGTGGCGTCGTGTTCTTGATAAGCAGGTGCACGTAACTCTTCCCTCCTTAAGATGAAAAAATAATGGAGTTGTTTTTTGGATTCTGGCCCATTTCCACTTCTTCAGCTTCAGTTTGATTTTCCTTTTCGGCTGCCTTTGGACTTTCCAATGATTTCTTGCATTGTTTTCTAAACGTTAACATAAACATCACAATGATTGCGAGAATTAGTAGACCAATCAGGGTCCTAATAATTGGGGTGGTGTTTGCCGGATGAACGATCTGCTTGATTGGTGTTAGTTGTCTTGCGATTTCACTAATTTGGTAAATTTCTTCTATGTCCAGTTTTGTAAAATTTGAAGTCTTGTGTTGCTTCAAAATTTCAAAGTGTCCTATGCCAAACTTCGGTAAAATGAGCGGTTTGCCTTGTTGCAATTTAACGTCATTTATAAATTTCTTGCCGTCCACTTAGATTTCGCACAATTTGGGAATCTTTATTAGGGATGGAAGATTTATTTATAAATATTGGTCCGATTTGCATTTGGAAAACAGCCTTTCTTGATTTGCAGGAATTATCAACACTTCTTCTTGGGTGACTTGCTTGATGATGGACTCTTCTATAAATATTTCGAGGGCGTGACAGTTTTTCGCTGGATTGCCTTCGAGAAGCCTAAGGGTGCAGTTGTCTTCCACAATGAAGTTTTCGGTGCAATAAAATGTTTCTTCCAGTACCGGGAATTCTTCTTTCTCGAACTGGGCCTTGGAGTTTTTCAGTGCCAAATATCGGTGTTTTGGAATAATAATTTGGTGGGTTTGGATAATTGGATAAAGACGGTAGAAGTCCAGGACTTCGGTTCTTATTATAGGGACGTGTATAGCAAAAACTAATTTAGAGTTTACAAAAGTTACTTGCGTTCCCAAAAATTGGTAGTACGTGAGGAGATTTTTGAATTTCGGAATTTCTGTTTTACTGTATATTTTTTTCTAAGTAATTGAGCATCTCTCGGAGTTCATAACTTGATATTATTGAGTTATGCAGGGTATTAAATTTTGAGAATACTATAGCATTTTCTATATTGTCTATGAAAGTTATTAAAATTTGACAGTCTAAATTCAATTGAGAGATTGTGCCTTGAAAAGTAATGTACGTACTGAGGCCATTAATTGTATTCTGAACTGCTGCCTGGAAAGTTTTTAAGTCATTTTCAAGTTTTTCTTGGTTTTTATTTAATATTATTATTGTTTTATTGTAGTTGGCAATTAGTTTTTTGGATAAAGAAATTTGTAAATTTATTTCATGCGTTAAGTCCTTCTGATTTTGTTCTAGTACATTAATAGCGTGATCATAACGTTTTTCGTCGTCTGCATCAAGATTGCTAAAAAGCCACTTCTTAATTTTGCCTATGCCATTAATTGCGCCTCTTTTATTTCGAATATGAGGGTACAGATTTTCGAATTTCTGTTGAGTTGTTTGAATTAAATATTCTGATCTGAGTAACATGCCTTCGGCTAAGCCGTGATAGGATATAGGGTTTGTAATATTTACTTTGCTTATACTATCTCTAACTACGAAAAATTGTTTCTTCAAGTTATTTAACTGATTAATAATTACGTTTAAATCTAAGTAATGCAAAAATGTGTGCTTACTATAAACTAATCTAGCATTTCCTAACTGTATAGGAAGTATAGGGTTGTCAATTGTTTGGATTTTAATATCCTCATCTATACTACGTACTCGTAATATTTGAAGGGCCAGGAATAAGGTTAGTGGCCTCATTTCGCTTAGGTTCCTGTAACAAGGAAATAATTTTAGGTTTTCTAGCAATATTTTTATGGTATGTTCCTTTGTCCGTGATTAACTTAATGTCAGTTTCTTCTAGTATTTTAGCCTTTTTAAATTTTGGTAACTTTTTATCTCGAAATTTTGGTTTTCAAATATGCAACTTTTTGATTTGCGAAATTTGGAGGAGCATTTCGGTTTTCATTGTGTTTGGAAATAATATTTTCTTTCGCATTTTCATTAGCGTCTTTGATTTTTTCATATAATTTGTTGGATGTTTCTTTATGGTCCTGAATGTAGTCTGATACAATAACATGATCATTTAAATCAAAGGGATTGGTATTATTGATGTGACCTTTTATAACTTCGAACGGGGTGAATTTTGTGACACTGTGAATTGCATTATTGTAACCTAATATAGCTCGCTTCATAAGCTGGTTTGAATAGAGATTTTTGTGATCTTCTTTTAAACAACGAAAATGTTCAATTAGAGTGGAATGAAATCGCTCCACTGAGGAGTTTGAATTACTGTTTTTTGGAGTTGTGTAGTGGAGTTCTATACGATGCAATTTACAGAAATTTTCTAGATCTAGTATACGTTTGGTGTATTCTCGTATGGACTCAACATTCCAAGGAAGATCTTTTTTCAAAAGTGGGAAACTTCGATTTCCCCAATTATTTTGCCCCCCTCCTTTCCCGTGGTTTTTAGAGTTTTAGCTGTCACGTCTTCTGCTCCCGATAACATATTGCTATCCCCTGTAGTAATCACTCGTTGTTGCCCGTTCTTAATTATTTTGGTGCAAAGTTTGAACTTAACAAACAATTCATCAGTATTATGCTAGTTCCAACAAGTACATTTCTCACAGCTTGATTAATGTAGGTTCATAAGAGAGAACACAAAGAGAAGCATAGACAATTCAAAGTATTTTCAGAGGTTATTGGAACATTACTACTACCTTTAATCTTAAAATCTGGAAAGTTCGTTCCAGAAACTCACCACGCACGCTGTCTCCGTGTAGATATTTTATTGTGCACTCCGTCAGCCACCGAAGGCCCTATAAGTTTTTTAAGGGCGCGCCTGCGACAGCTGTCGTAATTTACCGAGTGGCTGTTAACGGTGCAATTACTTGTTTAGTCGCACCTCTGTTGCTTCGCAGCTCGCGCTTGCATTTATCAAGGCAGGTTAGTCCTCGGATCAATCCTCCTCAGCTCCTGCCACCGCAAGGATTTCCTTGTAGTTTCGGCGCGCACCAGCGCTTGCCGGTGTTCCTCGATCTTGACAAGGGTTGCGTCGCGGTTTTTGGTTTTTGACACTGTTCGGCTAAGTTTCATACTTCCAAACTTCACCGCGTTTATAGAGAGCTATCGATTTTAAATTTGGCCGACAGATTGACGGTCCGAAACGGGCCGCAGGTACGCGGAAATTCGGTGATTCATGGCGGCGAATTATGCGCTGACGCACCGGAGCAATTTTTCAGCGTGGTTATTGGGAATACGTCGGTCGAGCCAGAAATTTCATACAAATTGCAAATTAGTGAGGGGTGCACTGAATGGTGTAGTTTCTTCACAGACAATAATTTATGCTACTGTACTAAAATACACATAAAATTGAGAAGATGCTTTGAACTATACCATATACAAGGTGTATATAAATTGGCGAAAGAACTACACGTGGCAATATTGATCATAAGATTTTGAGTCGAAAATCTTAATACAAAAATGTTGGACAATACTATCCTCAGGAATCATTTTAAAGGAACGTACATTTGACAACATTGAATCCGCACAAGTGGTTTTTATATTATTACTATTATTATTACAACAAACGCAGAGCAGAGGACAGGCCCTGTGAAGCTCTGATTGTAAACAATGCTCACAACTTGTAACGCGAGCTAACCGATGATATCCGTTACATCGCAATACTTCACACTTGTCAGGCTTTGACGCTATCAACATAATGTTGCCACACGTATTTTTTTAATAATAATAAGTTAACAAAGAAATGTTCAAAACACATTTTTGGAGCTTAAAAACAACATCTACGAAAAAATCATTTTTACAATGTTATTGTTCTTTATTCTAATGCCGATCTCTCTATGTCCGCATATAATGAATTAAAGCACTTATTAGAAGATTGCATTTTCAAACTCTCGAGATCCGGGCAACACTCAGAAAGGATGGTATTCGTATTAAAATTTTCGACTCAGAATACTATGACCAACATTGCCACTTGTAGTTCTTTCTCCAATTGATATACGCTCTATATAACTCTCTTTCCACTCGCAATAAACACAACTACATTGAATAAGCATTGCATCTATGTAGTTGTACTGAAGCAACATTACAGGCTGAATAAAGCAACGGTCAAATCATGTATACTTCTATTAGACTGTCAACTTATAGAAGAAACTGGAATACTTATAAACATACGTTACATTCGTTGGATCAAACAAACACCAGCATAGTCCTGTATATGGGCGGGAAAGTTGATTTCCAGCAAGAGGAATTAAAAATGTATTCGCATAGTACTCAACAATTCTTTATGAAAACAAGACACTGTGATCCAGTGTTGTGCAGTGTAGCAAAATCTTACCAGCTAGTTGCTAAGCCTGCAATGCTTACTGGTATATTTTTTCAATAGTAGCATTAATTAATTTTTGCCCAAATAAGTGGGTAACTCTTATTGGATCCAGGTTCGATTTAAATTCACTTTGACTGATTCAAATAATACCAAATAACAAAGATTACATTTATACATCACTAGTTACAGTTCGCGTATTAAGGATAAAAATAAATCAGTATGTACATTATTTAGAATCATAGGTACAAAATTAATATTTAATTATATTCCCCTTACTGTTAAACCACCCAACTGACAGGAGAGGGCTTGGCTCAAAACTGGTCGGTGGTCACTGGCATTCCTAAGGTATTTCGGCTGACGTTGGCAGTACTTGATTTACTTTCTCTTGCTTCCCACGTGTGCGACTGAGGAACTTGGCTTGGTGATAACAGTAGGCGATGAAAGGTTGTCTTTGTTTGATAATTGATGGACAGCGCGTGCCAAGGTCGTGTAAACACAACACTCAAGGTAGTATAATTTTTTATCTGGTGAAATTGCATATTATTCCGGGAAGTTCAGCTACGTTTTGTCTAAGTAAACGCTGTTCCTTGCGGCGCCGATTTTCAGGCACCGGCTTAGCAACAGCTAAGAAACTACGTGGTTTTGGGAACTTTATATTGGCTGGGGTAACGTGCCCTAATCTCCAATTGTACGTTGTTTATGAAGGTTTTGTGAATATGAATTGGCTAGTCTTGGCGCGGCTTGATCTCCGGGTATGCGTCGTTTTAGATCAAGAAATTATTAAGCTTTCGTAAATATGAACTGGCTAGGTTAAAAAACAGCCCCTGTATTTTATAGTCATCGCTTCAAACGCTTTTATCTATTTCTTTGCACAGTTCTCTTTATCCGCTGTTCTTAGATTTCCGTATTATCTTTCTGTAACTTCTATCTTCTCGTTCTCTTTCGCTCTTCGACTCTTTAGTAGCATTATATTTTCTCTTCTAACACTGTTGTGCCGTTTCCTGGCCCGCTTTATTTCTTCTGTCCACCAGTATACCGGCCTTCTTTTGCCTCCTAGTATTTTAGCTGCCATGGTCTTTTGGCAGCTTAGCTGTGGATTTATCTTCTCCGTTGGAGACAATTTGTTCATTTTTCTAGTTTTTCCATTTCTGCTATTTCTATTCGCCTCTTGTAATTTCCATGCGACGTCGAATGTTATATTTTGTTGTGAATTGAAGTTTTTTTCTTCATGCATGCTCCTGCTCTATATCTTGCTAAGGATGCTTTCCGAGCACATCGTTACACCAATGAAGGATTTCTGTTCATTCCTAAAGAAGGTTAAGGAGTTTTCTATATGTCCCATAACGGGATCGTTTGGAATTGCCCATTCAGTTCCTTGGGGAGTTCAAGTTATATATCTATTGTGTTTCATCAGGCTTTCTTTTGTTTTTCATAGTTGTTGCTGAAATTCTGCTATCTGCCATATTGGGAGAGATATCGATAATAATCGCTTTGCTGTGTCTTTGCCCAGATATATTCTTTATCGTGTCATGGCAGAATCTTTTATATATTCTTGTTTGTTACCCAGCATTTTGTTTGGTCCGCTTATCATGAGAATATTAATATTTCGTGGCTTTTCCCTGTAAAAAAGTAGTTGACGTATAAGAGTTTCCCCTCCATTATCTTGCTTCGCATCTCCTCCAATAGCCATTTATAGTTTGGGCATTTGATTCCATGAACTCGATAACCTTCTTTGTCTCACGCTTGACATCTCGGTTTATTAGAGCAGGTTTTTGCAACCTATCCCGGTCTCAAACATTTATAGTATTTAGCATCGACAATCCCTACACTTTTTTTTGAATTTTTCGGAAATCTAACTTAACCAACTTCTGCTTCACCTAACTTAAGGTAACCTTTTCTACCATGCAGGAAAGAAAATCTTCGAAAGACAAAACCCTTCCATTAGCTCACACCCGAATCGTTGTAAGCATTATCTTGTCTTGACCTGCATATTCTCTCTCCCCTTTTTATTCAATTTCATTTATTGTCTTCTTTTTTGCCTTTCTCATTTCTTTGGTAGTCTGCTTCTCTTTATGCGTCATTATTGTGTTGATATCATTTAATATGGCGTTTCAATTTTCTTGGCTTGCCAGTATAATTTCAATATTTTCCGAACTGACTTCGAGTTCTAGTGTAACTTTTTGTGCTGTTGTTTTCCATTTCGGAAACCGGAATAGAGTATATTCAGAAACGTCAACCCCGGTCCGACGTAGGTAGTTTATGAAACATGCGTGAGCTGTAATGGGCTCAGATAGATGGTAGTCACTCTCCTCCTGCTCTCTTATGATTTAATTTTATATGTTTGGCTGTAGTTTGTGGGTCCAGTGGCTTGCTTTTCACTTCTTGCGTCCTCAAAATTTCCACACTGCTATTGTGTTGGGTATTGCATTCTTGAACTTTTATTTTCTCTACCTTTAATATTTCTTCTATCGTTGTTCTTTTTAGGTATCTTTGTTCTTCTTCATCTCAGACAAGATCGACGCACCTCACATTCTGAAGTACTGGCAACTCTTCACACGATTTGGAGGGTGAAGCCATCACTAGCAACCCTCTGCTTTGATGTTCCTTTTTCGATCCATTAACTGCATTTATCTCTTTATGTCCACGATTAGCGTAGTAATATTCTCGGTGGTGTTATGTTGATACTGTCAACTCTAAGAAAAGGGTTTACATCTTCTTCTTTTTCTCGTTTCTTCTCTTTGCTTCCAGTATCTTTCTCATGTGAATTGGCCAGGTAGCCTACCAAGTTCACTAAACTAATACTATTGTGGTGGCTGTTTATAACCGTGGCACTGGGAATTCGAGCCCCAGCAGCGTAAACTCATTTTGTTTTCTTAATGTATCAATGTTATTAAAAAATGTGTATGTTTATGCCAGAGCCGAAGTTAGCATCCTTTCTATTCTTACTCGTTTAGTCGAAAACCAAAAGCATGTTCGCGTTATAGCCGTCATACAATATTACAAAACTCACCAAAAAGAAATAAAAATTCCTAATAGCGGAGTAGCCGGAAATGAACAAGAATTAGGACAAGTAAACTCCGACAAAGCATATTATAGAGAATGGCAATCGCCTTAGACAAAATAAAAGTAGTGGTCTCCCGGCTAGGGTAAATGAAAACCTGTATCATTCCATTGGTCTGCGAAAGAGTTCACTCTTCCCCTTCAAGAAGCTAGAGAGCTTTTCCTTATCCGCCACTTGGAGACGCGTCTGATGGCGGTTACACATATGAACCTCACATAACCTAGCTTAACCTAATCTAACCTAACATTATCTGACATAACCCAACAAAAATATTTTGTTCAATTCTACTGTGGAAACATGTTACTTCTCTGTTGGATACAAAACGAGAAAGCATTTGTTTTGCAAACTCACGTTGTTTATGACAATGTAGGCGAAAGCAATGAGGTAAAAACTTTTCCCCACTCCCAAAATATGTCAAGTTCGAGATTTCCAAGTTAAGATTTGTTTCATTCTGTGTCAAAAGAACAAACAAAATATAATCTACGAACTTCGAACTTGACATAGACTGACAACACACTTAAGTACTGCTAAACGTATAACACTTTCGAATACATTTTTTTTATATAAATCACGAAAATTATAAGATTTTAATATTTATTCAAAAATTCAGTGACAGGATTGAACAAAACGCTATACAGCACTATTGCGAAACCAAATCACTCACTAGTCTTTCCACACTTGCTTTCGCCACGTATAGAATTGACAAACGCGTGAGTGAACATTTTGGTTTCTCCACTAGTCCAATAATATACTATTACTTAGACATTCGACATTGGACAATTACAGGATACGTCTTAGGGGTGCAGGAATTAAAAAGGGTAGCAAACCAACGGTCTTGCGCAGTCTCACACAAGATAATGTAATAATAGACTTGGTTCCGTTGGAGCAGAGGTTTGTTGAATACAGAAACAGATGTAAAAACCGTATTGTTTATTGACTAGAAAAGTTCTTATTTATATACATAAAACTATGACGTAAATTACAAGGTTCAGTTTATTTGTCCCAGTTCAGCGTGCATTTGCACTTGCGTGTTTAATTTCATAACAAATAGTGATAGCAAGTCTGCATAATTGCAGTTTGTTCACCGGGTCATTCGACCAATGCTAACAGCTTTGTTTTACATTTCCGCATGTAACAGCCAGCTTACGAAATGCATGCATTTTTAATTTTAAAAGTTAAAATTAGATTTTGGTTCCTAAACACTAAGCTATGGGTGAGTGATCCATTTTATTTCTTTATTATATTACAAATAATAATAAATTAAAGTAAAGAATTAATAAAAACATAAAGAATTACAATATATTTAAAGTTTATAAGTTTTCCGTGCCTACCTAAGTGTATCTACTCTGTAACTAGTGGCAGGCCCTCAAATACACTTTAATAGCGTACAATTTTTGGATTATAATAAAGGAAGTTTAATTGAAGTGTGAAGAGTGCCAACACAGTCTCTGCAGCAAATGTTGCTCAGCAATGAATTTTTAGCTTTTTACTACTGGTATTTCACACAAATATACAGGTAAAATAAAGATCCCTTGGAAATGTTCAAAGTTAAACTAAAACAAAACGTAAAATGGCAAATTCTAGAAATACTTTCTCCTCTTTCCTTCTCATAACAATTTCGTTTATTTCTTTCAAAAAAAAAAAACTTCGGAAATTACAAATGTACCAATTACCGTTGAAGCTTGGGGGCATTGGCTAGAAGGTTCTATAACAATATTTTAAAATAGCAGCAGAAGTCGAGATATCAAGAAAATATTATGATATAAACTCATTTCCTATTTTATTTGCTAATCTTTTACCTTTCAACAAAATTCATATTAATAACTGCCGTATTGCTTTGTTCGCAGAAATGAAGTCTATAATTTGTGGAAAGGTATGAGTGAATCGATATAAGAAACCCGCTGAAAAGAACCTGTACAAGAGATACTTGAAAGGTAAAGTAATTCTATCAGAAATATTCATGAATGGCTTCAGAGATTTACCAATTTTGAAACCTGACGAGTGGAATTAATTAAAATATTTTCGAAAACATTTTGCCTCTATAAGAAGCCATAAAACAGCCGGCTCGAGAGTTATTTTACGAAAATGGAGTGCGAAGCAAGCAGCAGCGGCGATAATGACGTGACGATGAGCCCGAAGAATATTATTCTAAAATTTTAAGAAAACCATAAGTAGTGACATCTGGATACATAATTATTTGAAACGCAGCGCTGAGTGCCACGTTTAATTAAAACCGCAAAATGAAACAGAACTTAGTTGGCTGTGCGGTTTTCTAATTTACTGTGTATAAAGGGCGGAATTAAATCTCGCGGCTCGGCAACAGTTAGAGGTAGCCGAGAAAAGAACTAACCTTTCGGCTCTTTGCAAGGCCCGCTCAATTCGATGCAAGGCAAATGGAAAGTAAGACGGGACGAGCGCGAGAGACAAGGAGCGTGTGAGTGAAGCAATCACGCTTTCGGCTAGAAACATAAACGTTCCATTGCTGCTACAATGGCACGATAAGGGCACGTTGAATATATACGGACTTTTCAAAAATGCACGTCTTTTTAATTCGCGTCCTTGTTTACTGGCGCCGCGACGCGGATGCGACGGAGACGCCGCGCTGCGAGCGCTATTTTGCGAATCTTAGGGGCCCCAGATGTTCCCAAATGGTTCGCTCGGGGCGAGCTGCTCGATTCCATGCGTGACACAGCGTTTAAATGACACTTTTCTTACCTTCGGAACTTTTAGTAGCTTTTTACTTAATCATTTGCTCCATGACTATATCGCATTATTGTCTCGCGCGAGATGTTACGTGCGCCGACTAAGATCGCCGCTTTAATTACATGGCAATGAAGTGATACTCTTCTCCACTTTCAGATCTACGTGGCCTGACTCGAGACGTAAAGTCAACACTTTTATTGATATTCAGGGCTCATACTTTTATGGTCCTTCAAATCATCTTTGGTGTCGCGTTTTGACAAAGTTGTTGATGGCCCGAGCAATTGTCGCACCTGCAGCAGGAGGCGAATTCAATCATTTTTTCACATGAACGGGAAATTTCTCAGCAGCTGTAAAGCTTTCTTCTAGGAATATATCACTGGTTAAATTAATCAAACTTATCTTCAAAATATTCCCACTTTATGTATTGTTGCTTGGGTGTGTAAGTGGAGAAGTATACCCGTTAGTGAATCATTCGAAAACTAGAAAAGAACAAGTTCATGATTCAAGCAAATCAACGCGACCAGTGTAACTTCTCGATTTGTATAGTGATCAACTAAAATTCAACGCAAAGTCTGGGTGACTACAGTTTCTCTGTTAATTAAAAACATGAATTTTATTGCGTACCACGCCTAGCACCAACAATGACAAGAGCCTCTGAGACGTCTCTTGATGGGTAACGATCTATTTATATGTTATTTAATTATACAATTGCTAGTACCATGAGCTAAATTGCAATCATTATTTTTGTTTTCATTATGTATTGTAATGTAAATGTGTCCACTGTCTAAAATTGTATGTTTTCAACCTGTTGTTGGACCTGGCCTGTTGTACTGCCGCCAATCACAAGATAAAATCAGCATCTGATTAATTTTAAAGTAAGTGAGCTGCAAGAATAACAGATAAAGTTGAACTCTCCTCTCTGGCTCTGTTATTATATGGTAACTGGATATGGTTAGAATAGATCTGGTAAACGTCTAAATAAGGTATACAGTTTGTCACACTCGTTATGTCAATAAAAGGGTTCAAATTTCTGATGAAGCGTTTGAGATTGAAAGATTAAGACAGTCGCATAAAAGAAGGATGAGCGATACTCTTGCTACGATTTCTCGAACTTGTTAACATGTGTGTACAAAACTGCAAACGAAATTATTATCTTGCCCAAAACGTAAGAATTGATGACAAACTAGAAGATTTTCGTGGCAATTGCTGCTCCAGGCAATATATTCCATCTAAGCCAGCTAAGCACGGAATCAAAGTATACGCACTATGAAAAGGGACATTTGGATCCCTCTCCGGCAATGTTTGATTATACAGTCTAAGCCAACTTATCTTTTTATATGTATTTTCTTATGTGTTATACTTAAGCATATTGTATTCAAATATGATAAAGGTTTTAAAGACGGTCTTGTATAATGAACGTATTGGGTGGTGGAATTCGCGAGTGCAGCAGAGAAAGTACGCGGTACGCAGGATGTGCACTCCTTTAACTAAAAAAAACGGCAGTCACAAGCAGCCTCTGTCAAGAGCTGCATGTGTTTACGACCCTAAAGTATAGTATACGAATTCACACAAAGCGATCTAAGTTGAACGAAAGAGTAAGTAGCCTGCATTCAATAAATGCTGTATAAGTTAAAAGTGTATCGAATAAGCTTGTACGAATTCCGTGAACGCAATATATCTAGTGTACACTGGAAGGAATGTCATGGTCTACACTTGATTCACAGATGTTGATGTATCCCATTTGAAAGAAAATAAATTGCCTGGTGTGAGCACCATAAAAAATAGAAAAGACAGCTTCCTATTGAATTTATAGCTACGTAAAAGAGGACAGAAATGAGTTTGTTTGGTTTTTCAAACAATGCCACCCTACAGTCATATCTGCCAAAACAATGCAAGGATATCACCCTGATTTCAACTTTGTCTTATGATGACGCTATTAATGAAAATACTGGAGGTCAACGTAAACCCGAAATAGTAGCTTTCTACAACAAACTAAATTGGGGGTTGTTGTCGTGGACAAAATATGTGCTTCCTACAATATTGCTAGGAATACCAAGCGGTGGCCCATGATCATATTCCGTTTGATGTTCAATGTTGCTGACATCAATTTTCAAGTGTAAATAGACAAAAATAATATTTGAAGCTTAGAATTAAATGTAAGTGTCAAATATGAAGTCACAGTTACCTGCCTCTTAGAACAATTTTTACTGGTTTCTCCTATTCTTTTCTTACTACCCTGTGTATTACCAAATAAGCTACTTCAAAGTTAAATTGTTAACGGATCCGATAAAGGTGTACTGTTGAACTTGAGTTTTCCTCACTTAGTAAGCAGAATATTAATTGATTCCAAATTAGTGCTAAACATTTTTGTTTTTATGCCAAAAAAATGTAACAACAAATGATATAAATATCCATAAGAATTCAGAGCAATTATAATTTTTTTGAAGAATGTTATAACAAATATTTCCAATTAACATATAAAGAAAAATAGGGGTTCTATATTCTTGAACAATTTTCATATCTTTGAACCCGTATACGAATGTGTTATTTTGGGGTAACTGAACAATCTAACTTTAGCTAAACATTAATTTTTAAATTTTTTAAATATTTTTCAAAATTTCACATATCAAGACTTAATATTAAAATTATTGTTTTTTAGGTGAAGACCTTAAAGATTTACAATTAGAAAAATAATATAAAATGTTAATTACTTCTTTAGATTTTTTTATTATTTACCGAAAAGTAGTATGTTGGCATAATTTTTACGTTTTTTATGCAAGACGTTTTTTAGGAGAAACATTTTTCAATTCTATTTAATATCTATTTAAATGGATTTTCAAAAACTCTAATCTACCCCTGTTAATGAGTTATTGTCACAAAAATCCTGTAAATGTTTTTTTACAGTTGTCTAAATGAGGAGATCTTTTAGAATATGTAATTGGATAAAGAAAAATTTCCTCATTTAGACAACTATAAAAGAACATTTACAGGGTTTTTGTAACAGTAATTTATTAACAGGGCTAGATTTGAGTTTCTAGAATCCATTTAAATAGATATTAATTGAAATTTAAAAATATTTCTCCTAAAAAGCGCCTTGCATAAAAAATCTAAAGAAGTAATTAACATTTTATATTATTTTTTCCAATTATAAATCTTTTAAGTCTTCCCATAAGAAGAATAATAGCACTTTTCGGATTTTGACAATTTCGAAAAACTCCATTTTTTACATAAGTAAAAATCGCTCGGTATATATGATAGTGGCTAAATAAGTTTTTAGACAAGCACAAATTTTTGACGTAAGAAGTTTTATTGAAAACTCAAAAATATTATTCCGAGCTTTTGGCGGACACTGTATATCACTGATATAAAAAAAAAAGCTCTTTCTCATAATGTCACAGCAAACTATGGTTCCATATACAAGAATACAACGTTGTGATAACCCGAAATTATAAACTTTTTTTGAAAAACTAACTACGTCAGTTGAATATTATTAAAACTATTAAACGTTGAACAATCAAAATTGTTTGTATAACTCGAAAACGAAAGACGATAGCCAATTTTGGTTTTGACCATTAAGTCTTTCTCGAAAAAAATACATCGAGAATGGGGGTCCATCGAGATACACTATGAAAACATCGAAATTTGCCCACCATACAACTGACAAATTACTTCCATAGAACCTGTACTGGAGCGCTGTGCTTTGGACAGCTCATTTAATGTGCCAACGATGTTTTGAAACCATTGAACATATTCCAGACAATAGTGCATATTAAAATTTTCTCCCACGCCCACATACGAAAGTCGGTCGTTATCATAACGAACGTGTTTGTTTGCTAAATATGCAATTTTAACCTAACAATTGCTGACAATATGTCATTTTAACCTAAAAACTATTGAAAATATGTCAGTTTGACTTAAAAATTACGGGCAGTCTGCTGACATTGTCAGTTATCAAAATAAGGTTTTCATTCATAAAATTGCAATAATGTGTATTTTTTGTGGTCGTGGGGAAAGTATTGTATATAACTCGCTCGAAAGTGTATCGTACGCTCATATTTTAAGTCACTCGGCTCCGCAGTGCGCGACGGTATGCGGTAAGCGCAAATGCTCAGGGATGAGTGAGTTCGCTTGCAAGTAAACACAACCATCCGTACATGGATCCCGTCCAAGAGATGATCCAGACAGAGAGTGTAAGAAGACGTTGTCCAACTATGTCAAGGCACTTGAGTCCATCGATCAGCCGTCAGCCCAGCAACTTGCAGCCAGAGCATACTGGAATCGAGCTCTCCCAGCCTGCAATCGTCTGTTAGTCTCGTTTGATTCGGCTGAGTCGCAACCAGTCCGTAACTTCTAAGACCAGAGCTTCGCCTGAAAAAACAACCTGCACTTTAAAACCAATGCCCTTCCTGATAACCCGACTCTTCCCTTTCTCCGATCCATTTAATCCGTAATCAGATTTACTACATCTAGATCTGCAGAATCCTGCCTCGTCGAGCGGTTTCAACGCTGTAGAGGTCGATTCTTATCCAGATGTGCAGACCCTCTCCTTCGCCGAGCCTATCGCTGACAAAAAACGACCTTTAATACCGCTTAACCACCCTGGAGCTACATTACCGTTCTCGACGCCAAGTAAACATCTAGCACTCCGTCCTGTCCCTAGGCTAGGACCGCATAACGAGTTATAACGTCCGACGTAAGAAGCTCTTGTTTGACGGGAAAAGGGCATTTGATTACAATCGCCGCAAAGAGTCCGACTTACGTGTTAAGGGGTCCTCTCAGCAAACGGATAGCTCTTGCAACGCTTCCAAACAATATTGTATCACTTAGCAGAACCCCGGGGATTCCATCGGCAGAGTCCCCGCGAAATCTGCCAAAAATACATAGCGCGCCGATTAGCACAAATTGGCAAGCCACAACCCATACCACTGGCACTACACCCCCGACGCCAAAAAAGGACACCGGCGAGTTTATTACTTTAAAATAACTCCACCGACTCGAAAGAATTTGTCAAAAAACGCAGCCATTTTAATCTTTTTAGTTTCAGTTGCTGCCGCCATGAAGTACGCGGCCCCCTTGGATGCCCACCGACCAGACCACCGGCTGCACTGGCGTGCACACTGGTTGCCGCTACCTGAAGGCGGTTGACCGTCGCAGTGGCCAATACTAATCTTTAGGTCTCACGCCTCTTTAACCCCAGTATTGGAAACAACTTAATATGCATAGTATCAAAAACGGATTTTCATAATCTAACCAACTTCTTTATTTATGAATCTTCCGTTGGCTTCAATGGACGGCAACATTTCTAGATCCCGCTTCTGATGTCCACGAAGTTGTACCTTTATATTTAAATTCTTTTGAGCTCACTTCTGCGTTGGAGAAGAGTTATGCATTTAAAATCTGAATCAGGTTAAAATTTCTCGTTGCATAGGTATTCGCTTTGTACTCGCTTGTGCTCTTAACAAACAAGTTGTGGCTTAACGTTGTAGGTACAAAGTAAATGCCTTTATTTGTATTAATACAAATAGTTTGCTTATTTTACATGATTATGGTTGTGTTCATTAGTAACAAAAATTTATATAAATTGAGCTGACGTTCGGGTCATACACGAGGAAAGAGCGCAACTAATAGGTTACAATTTTCTGTACATAAGTATTCGGTTATAAAAAGGTAGTGTACTTTTTACGAAAGTAGCACATATCTGAATTGAGTTACGTCAGGTTTGTTACGGTATTAAAAGAACTTTACGACACCCACCCAAGGTGAGCATCGCACCACGGAATCAGTCCTGAAAAACTGGCACACTTGCCCTGAAATCGGTTCGAAATAGGCTAATAGGCCACGGCTGGAACGCTCAGGGAGTCGGGCGTGAGTCACACGATACGTTCTGGGCAAGCGTGTGGTGGCATAATATATACAGGGTATGTCGAAATTATGAGGGCGCCACCAAGCCTGTCTTAGCCCGGCTAACCGGGCCTGGACGGTTAGACGGGAGCGAAGCATGCAAAATACTCCGCCAATAGGTTTACTCAAGAGTTGCAAGGTCAAATAACAATTTCGGGATTGCCTTATGCAAGGATTGTAATTAGGTGTCAATCCGCCCGCGACTACGCAGCTGTCTCACCCACCTGCACGCTCAAAGCTTCCTCGTTCCGTCGTACAATAAACAGTACAATGAAGGGGGCGTCTATCTGTAACAGAACATGCACAAGTCGAAACAAAACAATAGTTCCCTTAACTAACCAATCATCTATTGAACTTCGGGTTACAATGGGGCAGCAGAGTGCGTCGCCCTATATCTATACTTAACCTATAATTAAGGGCACCAGCTGGCACGCGCGCTCTAAACTTAACGACAGATGTTGAACAGTAACGAGCAGTAATAAGTAGTAATGAGTACAAATATGCGCGTCGCCTTATGCGGCGGACAGCGAAGATTTAAATTAGCACTCGCGGCATGAACAGTCGGCAAGTCTGAATGAATGCACAAGAGCAGTAATAAGTACGAATATGCGGCGGACAGCGAAGACTTAAATTAGCACTCGCGGCCTGAACAGTCTGCAAGTCTGAATGAATGCACTAGCGCAGTAATGAGTACGAATATGCGGCGGACAGCGAAGACTTAAATTAGCACTCGCGTTCACAGCGGTAATCAGGTTAAAGTCACATACCTTAATGCGTAGGCGGCGAGGGAGCCTGGTACAGTTGAGTTGCGACAGGCTGCAGTCGTAGGTGGCAGGTACCTTCGATGTTACAACGGCTATAGGGGTGAATGCACAACCGCCTTAATGGCGACGGGAGACGCGTCAAGACGCGTGCAACGGGACGACGAAAAGAATGGGCCACTTTCGTTCTGCGGAACAAATCCTCGTAGGTCGAGATGAAGGGGGCACGACCCCTTACTTACGGAAGCAGGAACTGGGCTCAAAAACACCCACGCTACGCCGAAGACAATTCGAAAACTCCGACTCACAACCACCACACGAGCGTGCTCTGCAACGGGCTGCGGACAACTGCCGCGAGGGAAGCGTTGGCAAAGGTCACCTTGGCCGCGTCCCCACGTGACTAAACCTTGGCAGCCAATCGCAAGGCGATAAAATGAAACAAGCCAATGCGGGCCACGATGGTATCACGCCACAACAGCGTGCTTTCTAGAAGATTCGGAATTCGAAAAAAACGCCATCAGAGGGGAGCTCCAACCGACGAAAAATACCGCTTTTGGAGCTAAATATGTGCGACATCGTGATTCTGAAATTAGGCGATGGAGCCAAATAAAGAACTAAAGGGGCTTAGCATACGGGCACGCTGCCCTAAAGCCTAGGTGGCTATTTAAAATACCAAAATGACCTAACACTCCCCTTACTTGAAAGAGAGTTCCTCGAAGTCTCTTAAAATCAACGGGGCATTTTGGCTGCGGCGCAACGAGCACTCAAACGACCGGAAACGCTGATACGATAGCTGTACCCCCAAAGGAATTACTCACACCGGCCACCAGATAGGGTACGACAGGAGGGAAGAGAGAAGAGGAAGAAGAAAGACTGGATACGCCAGTGGAAATACGAAAATTGGGTAGGACCTGGCGGTTCGCTGATGGCTAGCACACACTCCCCGGACCACGGAGGACGGGCGACAAGAAAACTAGCTGTCCCAAAAGGAGTGGCGCTCCGCCAGGGGTCCACAAAACTATTCGTGTCTGGCTCCCGCGGGGAACCAAACGGGCAAAGACTAGGCAGACTGAGGACAGTCTCGCCGATCCGGCTCGACTACCCCTCCCAAAATAGGAGTGCCACCACAACGGTTCGCAAAACCACGTCGATAATCGACCACCACGACGATAAAAAAAAAGGTAACCGACCAGAACCGAAACGGGTGTGGCACGCACTGCGGCGGCGGCCACGAAACGCCGACTGGACCTTAACACCGGGTCCATTACGGTCGCCTAACAGTGCGGTTTTGGAAGGTGGAAAGAGAAAGAGAACAACGGGGTTGGGTAGTTGTCGCCGGGACGCGGTAGATAGTAATGACAAGGGGAAAAGAAAGGTAAAGATAGAGCATAGAGAAGGAGGGTTTGGGGTTCCAAATTGAAACCGTAAAAATATCAAAAAAAAAAAAAAACGCGCGGTTAGCGCTCGTCAAGATCGGGTCAATAGAACGTCTTACTCCCATGCACACTTCCGACCAACCGTACCAAAAGAACATGGGGAGGGGGGGGGAAAAGGATAAGTCCCTCGCAACCTGTCCCACAAGCCACCTGAAGAGGGCACGTTGCGCGTCACGGGATCGGCGCATTGTGGGGTTCCCACAACCAGGAAGCTCGGGGAAAGGCAGGTACTACTGAAGATACGGCTCTAAGCCGGCGGTATGGCCGTCAAGGCCTACAAAAAAAAGGAAGGGGGGGGGGTAAGGAAAACGGGCGCTAGTAGACTAAACGTCCGTGGGATTGGGTTTTAGGTCTTTCGCGTGCCAAGTGCCTTTCGGGGCACCGGTCTCGTCGGACAGCTCGTAAGTGGCAAGCGAAACTTGCCGACTGATATAAAACGGCCCTATAAATTTTGGAGCCAACTTGGCGTTAAAATATTTCGCCGCATCGGAAAGTACGTAATTTCGTCGCCAGACGGTATCGCCAACGGCAAACTGAGCCGGGCGCCTTCGCAAATCGTATGTCGCCTTGGAGGATTTGTACGCCACGTCTAGCCGCTTGACTATGTCTTCATATACCGACCTTAACGCGGGAGTCCGTCGTAACAAGTCTTCGCGACTCTCTACTCGTATTTGTTCCGAAACATCTACCTCCTCGGGGTTATTGGCGCGCGTCCCCTCTAACTGTATCTCTCTGCCGAAATTGGCGAAATATGGGGTCATGCCGGTGACTTCGTGTACTGCGGTACGCACTGCGCAAGCGACTTTCGACAAATATTTATCCCACTCCCGGTGGTTGTCTTTCACGTACGATGCTAGCATAGTTTTTAATACTCGATTAACGCGTTCTACGGGGTTGGCCTGCGCATGATAATGCGCGTTAAAGATAATTCGTGATTTATACGTATCGGTAAGCTGTCGGAATTCTCTACTGCGAAACTGTACGCCGTTGTCAACCAAGACGTACTGAGGTGCTCCAAAGAGCAGGAAAACATCGTTCTCAATTTTCTGAGTCACCGCGGTCGCGGTGGCGGTACGCAACGGGAAGAAAAGGGTAAATTTGGTAAAGTAGTCAGCCACGGACAGAATATATACGTAGCCTTTCTTTGAACGGGGCAACGGCCCTACAATGTCGATAGATATCATTTGCCACGGATTATCCACCACGGGGTGACGACACATCAAGCCGGCCGGGCGTTTTTGTTCGGGTTTCTGCGCTAGGCACGTCGCGCAACGGTTAACGTAACGGGTCACATCCGCCTTAAGTTTAGGCCAGTAATACTGTTGAGCGATACGGCCGTAGGTTTTATAAATGCCTAAATGGCCTGCGGTAGGTTCGTCATGGTTTTTGCGAAGAATCTCGGCACGTTGAGGCTTCGGAACCACCTCTTTCCAACTCGTGCCTTCGTCTAATTCGGGGTATTTTACGTTGACATGTTTAAACAATTTCCCTCGCGATAGTTTCCACGCCGAATACTTTAATGGTCTTTCTACGACGCGTGTACACATGCGCCTATACCAACGGTCAGTTCGACTGTCGTTCGGCGCCTGAACGCCGGCTTCGGGTTCTCCAGAATCGACAACTGAGACTACATCTATTTCGGGTATAGCACGGGATAGCGCATCCGGAACGACGTGGTCTTTTCCCTTCCGGTGTTTGATCGTGAAGTCGTATTGTTGGATACGAACAGCCCAACGGGCGAGTCTCCCGGTGGGTTCCTTAAGATTGTTTAGCCAGATAAGTGAATGATGGTCAGTAACGACTGTGAAGTGAGTGCCTTCTAAATACGGACGTAACTTCTCTATGGCCCACAGGACGGCCAAACATTCGCGTTCCGTAACCGAAAAATTACGCTCAGGCTTCGTAAGAGTCCGACTAATGTAACAGATGACCTGTTCTTGGCCATCAACGGTCTGAGTCAGCACGGCGCCGATACCAACATTGGAAGCGTCCGTCTGTACGATAAACGGGAGAGAAAAATCGGGACACGACAAAATGGGTGCCGAAACTAGGCAATTTTTGATGGTTGTAAATGCGACTTCGCATGACTCGGTCCACTCAAACTTCTGAAACTTTTTCAATAACGACGTCAGCGGAGCAATAATGGCTGAGAAATTTGGTATGAAACGCCGATACCACGATGCCATGCCGACTACTCGCCGTATCTCCGAAACGTTTCTAGGTCGCGGCAAGTTAAGAATCGCCGAAACTTTATCGGGGTCGACTAAGAGTCCTTGGGCGTTAACGACATAGCCCAGGTATCGTAATTCCGGTTGGCAAAAATGACATTTATCACGACCCAGTGTTAAACCAGCGTCGTTTAGTCGCTGCAATACTTCGTCTAGAATCTCGACGTGCTTTTCGAAAGTCGGGGTACAAATAATCACGTCATCTAAATAGACAAAGACGTAAGGTTCCAATTCGGGACCCAACACATGGTCGACGAAACGTTGCCAAGTCGCTGGCGCGTTATGAAGCCCAAAGGGCATGCGAGTAAATTGAAACAAACCGCGCCCGGGTACTGTGAAGGCCGTTAGTTCCTTAGATTTCTCTTCCATTTCAATTTGCCAGTACGCGGATTTGATATCAAGCGACGTCATGAACCGGGCATCGCGTAAGCGATCCAAAATCGAAGACACGTAAGGTATCGGGTAGGCGTCCTTCTCGGTGACGCTATTTAATTTACGAAAGTCAACGCAGAAACGATAGGTTCCATCTTTCTTTTTAACTAGTAAAATCGGGCTCGACCAGGCTGAACGAGAACGTTCCACAACGCCTGATTTAAGCATACTGTCCAACTCAGCATCGATATGCGCCTGCATTGCGGGAGAGACCGGATAGTACCTTTGTTTAACCGGTGCCGCCTTAGTAGTGATTTTATGTTGAACGTACTTGGCGCAGCCGAGTTCGGGTTTAGCGATAGTAAAATGTCGGTTTACGAGAGTGTCTAATTGGGCTCGTTGATCCGAGTTCAGGTCGAACATAGACTGCAAATTGCCGGTAGGAGTATCAATGGCCGCTACGCCGGGTTTTGAGAATTCCCACTCCCCTCGAAACACGTCTGGGACTATTCCCACTGACTTCCAAAAGTCTATCCCCAGGATCAGGGTGTGCGGAACCTCCGGAACTATTAAAACATCGATAGCTACCACTCTGTTATTTAAACGAATAGGTAAGTGCAGGGTACCTAGACTGGTTACGGTCTGTCCATTTGCCACTGAGCAAACGGGTCTCAGCTTCTTATTTATGTGCAGGCCTACAGTACGCAACACGTCCCAACCCTTAGCTCCTAAGATCGTTCGATTCGCTCCTGAGTCCAACAAAGCTAACAACTCGAAACCCATGATTTCAACAGTCACATGCGGTCGACGGTCATCAGATGACCTTTCTAATACGTAATCGAGAATGACTTTATTTTTCTTAAATTTGGTCTCGCGCTCCTCGATAAGTCCCTTCATAAATTTAGTCGAATTGCTAAACACGCGCGAGGACACTGCTCGACCGTTCAGCGTCTCGCGGGGTCGTTTCCCTGTCCCCTATCTCTTGCTCGACAACGAGGACAAGTGTTTACGGTCACTTCAGGTTTGCCGCAACGGTAACAGAATTTCTTGCCGCGGGGTCGCGGACACCTACTGGCTCTATGGCCTGGTTCGTTACAGTTCCAACACCGCATGCTTGACTTGGGTGCCGGTTCTCGGTTCCTCCTCTCGGGAGTATTAACGTCACGCGTTTCGACAACATCAACTGGGCACGTTTCCGCGATAGGCGCGACCTCGACGTATGCCAAGTCTGTTTCTAAGTCAGACTTCTTTCTAGAAGGTGGCACGTAAGTTTCAATGGCATAGCGCCGTTCTTCAATCTTCCGTCCGTATAGCGCTAGCTCGTCGATCGACCGGACTTCCGTCAATCCCAACTGGGTTTGGTATAATGGTGAAATATTATGCAACAAAATACGCAACTGTTTCTCCTCGGGAACCGCTTCGGTCAGGCGCGAAAACATTGTGCGCATGATAGCGATATAAATGCCCATACTTTCCGTAGGGCCTTGCGTGCGACGTCTAATTTCGTCCAACAACCGTTCATCATAATTAGCAGGCTGAAACTCTAGACGCAATAAATCGACTAACTGTTGCCACGTGTTAGGGGTCGCTCTATTCGCGCGATACCATAGCAATGCGTTGCCCGAAAACAAATCGATGGCCTGCATAAACAACTCTTCTTCGGTAAGGTTTCTGGCCACTCTAAGTTCGTTAACACGCTCGATGAAAGTGTTGACCGACAGACCTTTCGGGTCACCTGAGAATTGTATGTTCCATTTCGAAACTGGGGTTGCCTTAAATGAGATCGTACGCAACATCGGCGCAACAAAACTCGGAGTCGACATAGTTGCCGCCGTCGTAGTCGTAGTCGTCGTCGCGACAGTAATGGTAGGTGCGACACCGGACGTCGATGGCAGCGTTACGGCGCTTTCCTCCTCAGCCGTAGTCGTAGACGACCCTAGCTTTACTTGGTTAAGTTCGTAGGTTGAACGTATGAGTGATAATTCCGCGAACGCTTTTTGTTTGAGCGCTCGCTCTTCCTCCGTTGTAGCTGAACTATTCGTCAGACGGTTCATTCCGTGATAAAATTTCGTTTCGATCGTAGCCGCTACTTCTTTAGTCGGGTTAGCTAAATATACCTGAATCTTTTCCTCTAATTCGCCAATCAACGTTGTCACGGCCGTGAGATCCTCCTCGAACGTATACGGGTACGTCGGTCGCGTATCCATCTCTGCGCGTCCCTCCTCTCTCAATACGTCGCGTAACCGGGAGCGCAACAAGGTAACCGCGCCGGAAGCATCACGGCCTCTGATTCTCAACTCGTATTAAGCCTCCGCGCGAAGCAGGCGTTCAATATGTAGCTTTAGCACCATGTTTACAAACGGGAAAGGAACGACTTATATTATACGTCGTATAAAAAAGAAAACGTTAGCGCGTGTTTGGTAAGTCAATTACGTCAGATATCCGAACCAAATCGTAGACGGTCAAGACGGGAGAAATCGGGAAAAAGTGGTTTGTTACCTCTCACACGACCGATGGCTTAACGGGACTATCTGTCCATATTCTTTGCGAAAAGACCGAACATAAGCGAAAAAAAGCAAATTCCAAAACTAGGCGGTCAACGAATGGCTTAACGAGCCTACTACCGACCAACAATGGTTACAGACGGTACTGCGCCCGAAATCGAGCGAAAGAAAAAAAAAAAAGAAAAAATCCGAAATGGGGTCGCGCGTTGTCACGCAACAAGGTCTCAGACGTTAAAGCGTCAGAATTAAAACGCACAACGGATGGGCTTAACGAGACTACTCCAGTCCAATAACAGCAACAAGCAACAATCGGGCCGCCAAAATTAAGACACACAACGCAAAAAAAAAGAAAACCCCAAAATGAGGTCGGGCGTTGTCGTGCACCAATAGGCTCCAGACGTTGGAGCACCGAAATTAGGCGCGTTGACGAGAACAAAAGAGCCACAAGGCCCCACAAGGCCTCACACGATGGGCTGCCAAAATTAGGCAGACAACGGGTGGCTTAATAAGAAAAACGAACATACAAGGCCCCCGATGTTGGACGCCAAAATTAAGACGCACAACGAAGGGGCTTGACGAGAAGACAAATATAAGAAAAAAAACTGGCCCCACGTTGGGCGCCAAAATTAGCTTGTTACGGTATTAAAAGAACTTTACGACACGCACCCAAGGTGAGCATCGCACCACGGAATCAGTGCTGAAAAACTGGCACACTTGCCCTGAAATCGGTTCGAAATAGGCTAAAAGGCCACGGCTGGGACGCTCAGGGAGTCGGGCGTGAGTCACACGATACGTTCTGGGCAAGCGTGTGGTGGCATAATATATACAGGGTATGTCGAAATCATGAGGGCGCCACCAAGCCTGTCTTAACCCGGCTAACCGGGCCTGGACGGTTAGACGGGAGCGAAGCATGCAAAATACTCCGCCAATAGGATTACTCAAGAGTTGCAAGGTCAAATAACAATTTCGGGATTGCCTTATGCAAGGATTGTAATTAGGTGTCAATCCGACCGCGACTACGCAGCTGTCTCACCCACCTGCACGCTCAAAGCTCCCTCGTTCCGTCGTACAATAATCAGTACAATGAAGGGGGCGTCTATCTGTAACAGAACATGCACAAGTCGAAACAAAACAATAACTCCCTTAACTAACCAATCATGTATTGAACTTCGGGTTACAATGGGGCGGCAGAGTGCGTCGCCCTATATCTATACTTAGACTATAATTAAGGGCACCAGCTGGCACGCGCGCTCTAAACTTAGCGACAGATGTTGAACAGTAGTGAACAGTAATGAACAGTAATGAGTAGTAATGAGTACAAATATGCTGGCGCGACGCCTTATGCAGCGGACAGCGAAGATTAAATTAGCACTCGCGATATGGACAGTCTGCAATTCTGAAGAAATGCACCAATATGCTGGCGCGACGCCTTATGCAGCGGACAGCGAAGATTAAATTAGCACTCGCGATATGGACAGTCTGCAATTCTGAAGGAATGCACAAATATGCTGGCGCGACGCCTTATGCAGCGGACAGCGAAGATTAAATTAGCACTCGCGATATGGACAGTCTGCAATTCTGAAGGAATGCACCAATATGCTGGCGCGACGCCTTATGCAGCTGACAGCGAAGATTAAATTAGCACTCGCGTTCACAGCGGTAATCAGGTTAAAGACACATACCTTAATGCGTAGGCGGCGAGGGAGCCTGGTACAGTTGAGTTGCGACAGGCTGCAGGCGTAGGTGGCAGGTACCTTCGATGTTACAACGGCTATAGGGATGAGTGCACAACCGCCTTAATGGCGACGTGAGACGCGTCCAGGACGCGTACAACGGGACGACAAAAAATGGGCCACTTTCGTTCTGCGGAACAGATCCTCGTAGGTCGAGATGAAGGGGGCACGACCCCTTACTTACGGAAGCAGGAACTGGGCTCCAAACACCCACGCTACGCCGAAGACAATTCGAAAAACTCCGACTCACAACCACCACACGAGCGTTCTTTGCAACGGGCTGCGGACAACTGCCCAGAGGGAAGCGTTGGCAAAGGTCACCTTGGTCGCGTCCCCACGTGACTAAACCTTGGCAGCCAATCGCGGGGCGATAAAACGAAGCAAGTTAATGCCGGCACCAATGGCATCACGCCTCAACGGCGTGCTTTCTAGGAGATTCGGAATTCGGAAAAACGCCATCAGAGGGGAGCTCCAACCGACGAAAAATACTGCTTTTGGAGCTAAATATGTGCGACATCGTGATTCTGGAATTAGGCGATGGAGCCAAATAAAGAACTAAAAGGGCTTAGCCTGCGGGCACGCTGCCCTAAAGCCTAGGTGGCTATTTAAAATACCAAAATGACCTAACACATCTGCAAAAGCTATTTGACACGTTTGAATTGGTTTGAATATGAAACCAAAAGTCGGAAAATTGTATTTGTAGTGTAGTCTAAAAATTCATTATTAAGTTTGCGTAAGATATACAACTGGAGAATGCACAATGCCTATAAATATAGTCAACGGTCTATAATTGATTAACTGTTGTTTCTCGACAGGAAAAGTGCTTCTAAAAATCCTCAAAATAATTCGAAGGGGTCTTGGAATGTCACCTACAGCTTGAGAATTGGATATAAAGGCATTATTAGCATCTGCAACAGCTATTCGACACTTTTAAATTGGTTTGAATATGAAACCAAAAGACGGAAAATTGGTTGTGTAGTCTAAAAATTCATTATTAAGTTTGCGTAAGATATACAACTGGAGAATGCACAATGCCTATAAATATCGTCAGCGGTCTATAATTGATTAACTGTTGTTTCTCGACAGGAAGAGTGCTTCTAAAAGTCCTCAAAATAATTCAAAGGGGTCTTGGAATGTCACCTACAGCTTGAAAATTGGATATAAAGGCATTATTCGCATCTGCAACAGCTATTCGACACTTTTCAATTGGTGTGAATATGAAACCAAAAGACGGAAAATTGTATTTGTTGTGTACTCTAAAAATTCATTATTAAGTTTGCGTAAGATATACAACTGGACAATGCACAATGACTATAAATATAGTCAGCGGTCTATAACTGATTAACTGTTGTTTCTCGGCACAAAGAGTGCTTCTAAAAATGCTCAAAATAATTCGAAGGGGTCTTGAAATGTTACCTTCAGCTCGAAAATTGGATATAAAGGCATTGTTAGAATCTGCAATAGCTATTTGACACGTTTGAATTGGTTTGAATATGAAACCAAAAAACGGAAAATTGTATTCATCGTGTACTCTAAAAATTCAGTATTAAGTTTGCGTAAGACATACAACTAGAGAATGCACAATGCCTATAAATATCGTCAGCGGTCTATAATTGATTAACTGTTGTTTCTCGACAAGAAGAGTGCTTCTAAAAGTCCTCAAAATAATTCGAAGGGGTCTTGGAATGTCACCTACAGCTTGAAAATTAGATATAAAGGCATTATTAGCATCTGCAAAAGCAATTTGACAAGTTTGAATTGGTTTGAATATGAAACTAAAAGACATAAAATTGAATTTGTTGTGTACTCTAAAATTTCATTATTAAGTTTGCGTAAGATATACAACTGGAGAATACACGATGCGTATAAATATAGTCAGCGGTCTATATTTGATTAACTGTTGTTCTCAACAGGAAGAGTGGTTCTAAAAGTCTTCAAAATAATTAGAAGGGGTCTTGGAATGTCACTTACAGCTTGAAAATTGGATATAAAGGCATTATTAGCCTCTGCAAAAGCAATTTGACACGTTTGAATTGGTTTGAATATGAAACCAAAAGACGGAAAATTGTATTTGTTGTGTACTCTAAAATTTCATTATTAAGTTTGTGTAAGATATACAACTGGAGAATGCACAATGCCTATAAATATCGTCAGCGGTCTATAATTGATCATTTGTTGTTTCTCAACAGGAAGGGTGCTTCTAAAAGTGCTCAAAATAATTCGAAGGGGTCTTGGAATGTCACCTACAGCTTGAAAATTGGATATAAAGGCATTATTACCATCTGCAAAAGCTATTTGACAAGTTTGAATTGGTTTGAATATGAAACCAAAAGTCGGAAAATTGTATTTGTTGTGTAGTCTAAAAATTCATTATTAAGTTTGCGTAAGATATACAACTGGAGAATGCACAATGCCTATAAATATCGTCAGCGGTCTATAATTGATTAACTGTTGTTTCTCGACAGGAAGAGTGCTTCTAAAAGTCCTCAAAATAATTCGAAGGGGTCTTGAAATGTCACCTTCAGCTCGAAAATTGGATATAAAGGCATTATTAGAATCTGAAAAAGCTATTTGACACGTTTGAATTGGTTTGAATATGAAACCAAAAGACGGAAAATTGTATTTGTTGTGTACTCTAAAATTTCATTATTACGTTTGCGTAAGACATTCAACTGGAGAATGCACAATGCCGATAAATATCGTCAGCGGTCTATAATTGATTAACTGTTGTTTCTCGACAGGAAGAGTGCTTCTAAAAGTCCTCAAAATATTTCGAAGGGGTTTTGGAATGTCACCTACAGCTTGAAAATTGGATATAAAAGCATTATTACCATCTGCAAAGGCTATTTGACACTTTTGAATTGGTTTGAATATGAAACCAAAAGACGAAAAATTGTATTTGTTGTGTACTCTAAAATGTCATTATTACGTTTGCGTAAGATATACAACTGAAGAATGCACAATGCGTATAAATATAGTCAACGGTCTATAATTGTTTAACTGTTGTTTCTCGACAGTAAGAGTGCTTCTAAAAGTGCTTTAAATAATTCGAAGAGGTCTTGAAATGTCACCTACAGCTCGAAAATTGGATATAATGGCATTATTAGCCTCTGAAAAAGCTATTTGACACGTTTGAATTGGTTTGAATATGAAACCAAAAGTCGGAAAATTGTATTTGTTGTGTAGTCTAAAAATTCATTATTAAGTTTGCGTAAGATATACAACTGGGGAATGCACAATGCCTATAAATATAGTCAGCGGCTATAATTGATTAATTGTTGTTTCTCGACAGGAAGAGTGCTTTTAAAAGTGCTCAAAATAATTCGAAGGGGTCTTGGAATGTCAGCTACAGCTTGAAAATTGGATATAAAGGCATTATTACCATCTGCAAAAGCTATTTGACAAGTTTGAATTGGTTTGAATATGAAACCAAAAGTCGGAAAATTGTATTTGTTGTGTAGTCTAAAAATTCATTATTAAGTTTGCGTAAGATATACAACTGGAGAATGCACAATGACTATAAATATAGTCAACGGTATATAATTGATTAACTGTGGTTTCTCGACCGAAAAAGTGCTTCTAAAAGTCCTCAAAATAATTCGAAGGGGTCTTGGAATGTCACCTACAGCTTGAAAATTGGATATAAAGGCATTATTAGCACCTGCAAAAGCTATTTGACACGTTTGAATTGGTTTGAATATGAAACCAAAAGACGGAAAATTGGTTGTGTAGTCAAAAAATTCATTATTAAGTTTGCGTAAGATATACAACTGGAGAATGCACAATGCCTATAAATATCGTCAGCGGTCTATAATTGATTAACTGTTGTTTCTCTTCAGGAAGAGTGCTTCTAAAAGTCCTCAAAATAATTCAAAGGGGTCTTGGAATGTCACCTACAGCTTGAAAATTAGATATAAAGGCATTATTAGCATCTGCAAAAGCTATTTGACACTTTTAAATTGGTTTGAATATGAAACCAAAAGACGGAAAATTGTATTTGTTGTGTACTCTAAAAATTCATTATTAAGTTTGCGTAAGATATACAACTGGAGAATGCACAATGACTATAAATATAGTCAGCGGTCTATAACTGATTAACTGTTGTTTCTCGGCACAAAGAGTGCTTCTAAAAAAGCTCAAAATAATTCGAAGGGGTCTTGAAATGTTACCTTCAGCTCGAAAATTGGATATAAAGGCATTGTTAGAATCTGCAAAAGCTATTTGACACGTTTGAATTGGTTTGAATATGAAAACAAAAGACGGAAAATTGTATTCGTCGTGTACTCTAAAAATTCAGTATTAAGTTTGCGTAAGATATACAACTGGAGAATACACAATGCGTATAAATATCGTCAGCGGTCTATATTTGATTAACTGTTGTTCTCAACAGGAAGAGTGCTTCTAAAGGTCCTCAAAATAATTAGAAGGGGTCTTGGAATGTCACTTACAGCTTGAAAATTGGATATAAAGGCATTATTAGCCTCTGCAAAAGCTATTTGGCACGTTTGAATTGGTTTGAATATGAAACCAAAAGACGGAAAATTGTATTTGTTGTGTACTGTAAAATTTCATTATTAAGTTTGTGTAAGACATACAACTGGAAAATGCACAATGCCTATAAATATCGTCAGCGGTCTATAATTGATCAGTTGTTGTTTCTCAACAGGAAGGGTGCTTCTAAAAGTGCTCAAAATAATTCGAAGGGTCTTGAAATGTCACCTTCAGCTCGAAAATTGGATATAAAGGCATTATTAGAATCTGAAAAAGCTATTTGACACGTTTGAATTGGTTTGAATATGAAACCAAAAGTCGGAAAATTGTATTTGTTGTGTACTCTAAAATTTCATTATTACGTTTGCGTAAGACATACAACTGGAGAATGCACAATGCCGATAAATATCGTCATCGGTCTATAATTGATTAACTGTTGTTTCTCGACAGGAAGAGTGCTTCTAAAAGTCCTCAAAATAATTCGAAGGGATCTTGGAATGTCACCTACAGCTTGAAAATTGGATATAAAGGCATTATTAGCATCTGCAAAAACTATTTGACACTTTTGAATTGGTTTTAATATGAAACCAAAAGACGGAAAATTGTATTTGTTGTGTACTCTAAAATGTCATTATTACGTTTGCGTTAGATATACAACTGAAGAATGCACAATGCGTATAAATATAGTCAACGGTCTATAATTGTTTAACTGGTGCTTCTCGACAGTAAGAGTGCTTCTAAAAGTGCTCTAAATAATTCGAAGGGGTCTTGGAATGTCACCTACAGCTTGAAAATTGGATATAAAGACATTATTAGCTTCTGCAAAAGCTATTTGACACGTTTGGATTAATTTGAATATGTAACCAAAAGACGGAAAATTGTATTTGTTGTTGTGTAGTCTAAAAATTTATTATTAAGTTTGCGTAAGATATACAACTGGGGAATGCACAATGCCTATAAATATCGTCAGCGGTCTATAATTGATTAATTGTTGTTTCTCGACAGGAAGAGTGCTTCTAAAAGTGCGCAAAATAATTCGAAGGGGTCTTGGAATGTCACCTACAGATTGAAAATTGGATATAAAGGCATTATTAGCCTCTGCAAAAGCTATTTGACACTTTTAAATTGGTTTGAATATGAAACCAAAAGACGGAAAATTGTATTTGTTGTTGTGTAGTCTAAAAATTCATTATTAAGTTTGCGTAAGATATACAACTGGGGAATGCACAATGCCTATAAATATAGTCAACGGTCTATAACTGATTAACTGTTGTTTCTCGGCACAAAGAGTGCTTCTAAAAATGCTCAAAATAATTCCAAGGGGTCTTGAAATGTTACCTTCAGCTCGAAAATTGGATATAAAGGCATTATTAGAATCTGAAAAAGCTATTTGACACGTTTGAATTGGTTTGAATATGAAACCAAAAGACGGAAAATTGTATTTGTTGTGTACTCTAAAATTTCATTATTACGTTTGCGTAAGACATACAACTGGAGAATGCACAATGCCGATAAATATCGTCAGCGGTCTATAATTGATTAACTGTTGTTTCTCGACAGGAAGAGTGCTTCTAAAAGTCCTCAAAATAATTCGAAGGGGTCTTGGAATGTCACCTACAGCTTGAGAATTGGATATAAAGGCATTATTAGCATCTGCAAAAGCTATTTCACACTTTTGAATTGGTTTGAATATGAAACCAAAAGACGGAAAATTGTATTTGTTGTGTACTCTAAAAATTCATTATTAAGTTTGCGTAAGATATACAACTGGAGAATGCACAATGACTATAAATATAGTCAGCGGTCTATAACTGATTAACTGTTGTTTCTCGGCACAAAGAGTGCTTCTAAAAATGCTCAAAATAATTCGAAGGGGTCTTGAAATGTTACCTTCAGTTCGAAAATTGGATATAAAGGCATTGTTAGAATCTGCAAAAGCTATTTGACACGTTTGAATTGGTTTGAATATGAAACCAAAAGACGGAAAATTGTATTCGTCGTGTACTCTAAAAATTCAGTTTTAAGTTTGCGTAAGATATACAACTGGAGAATGCACAATGCCTACAAATATCGTCAGCGGTCTATAATTGATTAACTGTTGTTTCTCGACAAGAAGAGTGCTTCTAAAAGTCCTCAAAATAATTCGAAGGGGTCTTGGAATGTCACCTACAGCTTGAAAATTGGATATAAAGGCATTATTACCATCTGCAAAAGCAATTTGACAAGTTTGAATTGGTTTGAATATGAAACCAAAAGTCGGAAAATTGTATTTGTTGTGTAGTCTAAAAATTCATTATTAAGTTTGCGTAAGATATACAACTGGAGAATGCACTATGCCTATAAATATAGTCAACGGTCTATAATTGATTAACTGTTGTTTCTCGACAGGAAAAGTGATTCTAAAAGTCCTCAAAATAATTCGAAGGGGTCTTGGAATGTCACCTACAGCTTGAAAATTGGATATAAAGGCATTATTAGCACCTGCAAAAGCTATTTGACACGTTTGAATTGGTTTAAATATGAAACCAAAAGACGGAAAATTGCTTGTGTAGTCTAAAAATTCATTATTAAGTTTGCGTAAGATATACAACTGGAGAATGCAGAATGCCTATGAATATCGTCAGCGGTCTATAATTGATTAACTGTTGTTTCTCGACAGGAAGAGTGCTTCTAAAAGTCCTCAAAATAATTCAAAGGGGTCTTGGAATGTCACCTACAGCTTGAAAATTGGATATAAAGGCATTATTAGTATCTGCAAAAGCTATTTGACACTTTGGAATTGGTTTGAATATGAAACCAAAAGACGGAAAATTGTATTTGTTGTGTACTCTAAAAATTCATTATTAAGTTTGCGTAAGATATACAACTGGGGAATGCACAATGCCTATAAATATCGTCAGCGGTCTATAATTGATTAATTGTTGTTTCTCGACAGGAAGCGTGCTTCTAAAAGTGCGCAAAATAATCCGAAGGGGTCTTGGAATGTCACCTACAACTTGAAAATTGGATATAAAGGCATTATTAGCATCTGCAAAAGCTATTTGACACTTTTAAATTGGTTTGAATATGAAACCAAAAGACGGAAAATTGTATTTGTTGTGTACTCTAAAAATTCATTATTAAGTTTGCGTAAGATATACAACTGGTGAATGCACAATGACTATAAATATAGTTAACGGTCTATAACTGATGAACTGTTGTTTCTCGGCACAAAGAGTGCTTCTAAAAATGCTCAAAATAATTCGAAGGGGTCTTGAAATGTTACCTTCAGCTCGAAAATTGGATATAAAGTCATTGTTAGAATCTGCAAAAGCTATTTGACACGTTTGAATTGGTTTGAATATGAAACCAAAAGACGGAAAATTGTATTCGTCGTGTACTCTAAAAATTCAATATTAAGTTTGCGTAAGACATACAACTAGAGAATGCACAATGCCTATAAATATCGTCAGCGGTCTATAATTGATTAACTGTTGTTTCTCGACAAGAAGAGTGCTTCTAAAGGTCCTCAAAATAATTAGAAGGGGTCTTGGAATGTCACTTACAGCTTGAAAATTGGATATAAAGGCATTATTAGCCTCTGCAAAAGCTATTTGACACGTTTGAATTAGTTTGAATATGAAACCAAAAGACGGAAAATTGTATTTGTTGTGTACTCTAAAATTTCATTATTACGTTTGCGTAAGACATACAACTGGAGAATGCACAATGCCTATAAATATCGTCAGCGGTCTATAATTGATCAGTTGATGTTTCTCAACAGGAAGGGTGCTTCTAAAAGTGCTCAAAATAATTTGAAGGGGTCTTGAAATGTCACCTTCAGCTCGAAAATTGGATATAAAGGCATTATTAGAATCTGAAAAAGCTATTTGACACGTTTGAATTGGTTTGAATATGAAACCAAAAGACGGAAAATTGTATTTGTTGTGTACTCTAAAATTTCATTATTACGTTTGCGTAAGACATACAACTGGAGAATGCACAATGCCGATAAATATCGTCAGCGGTCTATAATTGATTAACTGTTGTTTCTCGACAGGAAGAGTGCTTCTAAAAGTCCTCAAAATAATTCGATGGGGTCTTGGAATGTCACCTACAGCTTGAAAATTGGATATAAAGGCATTATTAGCATCTGCAAAAACTATTTGACACTTTTGAATTGGTTTGAATATGAAACCAAAAGACGGAAAATTGTATTTGTTGTGTCCTCTAAAATGTCATTATTACGTTTGCGTAAGATATACAACTGAAGAATGCACAATGCGTATAAATATAGTCAACGGTCTATAATTGTTTAACTGTTGTTTCTCGACAGTAAGAGTGCTTCTAAAAGTGCTTTAGATAATTCGAAGGGGTCTTGAAATGTCACCTACAGCTCGAAAATTGGATATAAAGGCATTATTAGCACGTGCAAAAGCTATTTGACACGTTTGAATTGGTTTGAATATGAAACCAAAAGACGGAAAATTTGTTGTGTAGTCTAAAAATTCATTATTAAGTTTGCGTAAGATATACAACTGGAGAATGCACAATGCCTATAAATATCGTCAGCGGTCTATAATTGATTAACTGTTGTTTCTCGACAGGAAAAGTGCTTCTAAAAGTCCTCAAAATAATTCAATGGGGTCTTGGAATGTCACCTACAGCTTGAAAATTGGTTATAAAGACATTATTAGCTTCTGCAAAAGCTATTTGACACGTTTGGATTAATTTGAATATGAAACCAAAAGACGGAAAATTGTATTTGTTGTTGTGTAGTCTAAAAATTTATTATTAAGTTTGCGTAAGATATACAACTGGAGAATGCACAATGCCTATAAATATAGTCAACGGTCTATAATTGTTTAACTGTAGTTTCTCGACAGTAAGAGTGCTTCTAATAGTGCTCAAAATAATTAGAAGGGGTCTTGGAATGTAACCTACAGCTTGAAAATTGGATATAAAGGCATTATTAGCATCTGCAAAAGCTATTTGACACTTTGGAATTGGTTTGAATATGAAACCAAAAGACGGAAAATTGTATTTGTTGTGTACTCTAAAAATTCATTATTAAGTTTGCGTAAGATATACAACTGGGGAATGCACAATGCCTATAAATATCGTCAGCGGTCTATAATTGATTAACTGTTGTTTCTCGACAGGAAGAGTGCTTCTAAAAGTGCGCAAAATAATTCGAAAAGGTCTTGGAATGTCACCTACAGATTGAAAATTGGATATAAAGGCATTATTAGCCTCTGCAAAAGCTATTTGACACTTTTAAATTGGTTTGAATATGAAACCAAAAGACGGAAAATTGTATTTGTTGTGTAGTCTAAAAATTCATTATTAGGTTTTCGTAAGATATACAACTGGAGAATGCACAATGACTATAAATATAGTCAGCGGTCTATAATTGATTAACTGTTGTTTCTCGGCACAAAGAGTGCTTCTAAAAATGCTCAAAATAATTCGAAGGGGTCTTGAAATGTTACCTTCAGCTCGAAAATTGGATATAAAGGCATTAGTAGAATCTGAAAAAGCTATTTGACACGTTTGAATTGGTTTGAATATGAAACGAAAAGACGGAAAATTGTATTTGTTGTGTACTCTAAAATTTCATTATTACGTTTGCGTAAGACATACAACTGGAGAATGCACAATGCCTATAAATATAGTCAGCGGTCTATAATTGATTAACTGTTGTTTCTCGACAGGAAGAGTGCTTCTAAAAGTGCTCAAAATAATTCGAAGGGGTCTTGGAATGTCACCTACAGCTTGAAAATTGGATATAAAGGCATTATTAACATCTGCAAAAGCAATTTGAAAAGTCTGAATTGGTTTGAATATGTAACCAAAAGTCGGAAAATTGTATTTGTTGTGTAGTCTAAAAATTCATTATTAAGTTTGCGTAAGATATACAACTGGAGAATGCACAATGCCTATAAATATAGTCAGCGGATTATAATTGATTAACTGTTGTTTCTCGACAGGAAGAGTGCTTCTAAAAGTGCTCAAAATAATTCGAAGGGGTCTTGGAATGTCACCTACAGCTTGAAAATTGGATATAAAGGCATTATTACCATCCGCAAAAGCAATTTGACAAGTCTGAATTGGTTTGAATATGTAACCAAAAGTCGGAAAATTGTATTTGTTGTGTAGTCTAAAAATTCATTATTAAGTTTGCGTAAGATATACAACTGGAGAATGCACAATACCTATAAATATAGTCAACGGTCTATAATTGATTAACTGTTGTTTCTCGACAGGAAGAGTGCTTCTAAAAGTGCTCAAAATAATTCGAAGGGGTCTTGGAATGTCATCTACAGCTCGAAAATTGGTTATCAAAGCATTATTATCATCTGCAAAAGCTATTTGACACGTTTGAATTGGTTTGAATATGAATCCAAAAGACGGAAAATTGTATTTGTTGTGTACTCTAAAAATTCATTATTAAGTTTTCGTAAGATATACAACTGTAGAATGCACAATGCCTATGAATATAGTCAGCGGTCTATAATTGATTAACTGTTGTTTCTCGACAGGAAGAGTGCTTCTAAAATTGCTCAAAATAATTCGAAGGGGTCTTGGAATGTCACCTACAGTTTGAAAATTGGATATAAAGGCATTATTAGCACCTGCAAAAGCTATTTGACACGTTTGAATTGGTTTAAATATGAAACCAAAAGACGGAAAATTGCTTGTGTAGTCTAAAAATTCATTATTAAGTTTGCGTAAAATATACAACTGGAGAATGCACAATGCCTATGAATATCGTCAGCGGTCTATAATTGATTAACTGTTGTTTCTCGACAGGAAGAGTGCTTCTAAAAGTCCTCAAAATAATTCAAAGGGGTCTTGGAATGTCACCTACAGCTTGAAAATTGGATTATAAAGGCATTATTAGTATCTGCAAAAACTATTTGACACTTTGGAATTGGTTTGAATATGAAACCAAAAGACGGAAAATTGTATTTGTTGTGTACTCTAAAAATTCATTATTAAGTTTGCGTAAGATATACAACTGGGGAATGCACAATGGCTATAAATATCGTCAGCGGTCTATAATTGATTAATTGTTGTTTCTCGACAGGAAGAGTGCTTCTAAAAGTGCGAAAAATAATTCGAAGGGGTCTTGGAATGTCACCTACAGCTTGAAAATTGGATATAAAGCATTATTAGCATCTGCAAAAGCTATTTGACACTTTTAAATTGGTTTGAATATGAAACCAAAAGACGGAAAATTGTATTTGTTGTGTACTCTAAAAATTCATTATTAAGTTTGCGTAAGATATACAACTGGAGATTGCACAATGACTATAAATATAGTCAGCGGTCTATAACTGATGAACTGTTGTTTCTCGGCACAAAGAGTGCTTCTAAAAATGCTCAAAATAATTCGAAGGGGTCTTGAAATGTTACCTTCAGCTCGAAAATTGGATATAAAGGCATTGTTAGAATCTGCAAAAGCTATTTGACACGTTGAATTGGTTTGAATATGAAACCAAAAGACGGAAAATTGTATTCGTCGTGTACTCTAAAAATTCAATATTAAGTTTGCGTAAGACATACAACTAGAGAATGCACAATGCCTATAAATATCGTCAGCGGTCTATAATTGATTAACTGTTGTTTCTCGACAAGAAGAGTGCTTCTAAAAGTCCTCTAAATAATTCGAAGGGGTCTTGGAATGTCACCTACAGCTTGAAAATTAGATATAAAGGCATTATTAGCATCTGCAAAAGCAATTTGACAAGTTTGAATTGGTTTGAATATGAAACTAAAAGACGGAAAATTGAATTTGTTGTGTACTCTAAAAATTCATTATTAAGTTTGCGTAAGATATACAACTGGAGAATACACAATGCGTATAAATATAGTCAGCGGTCTATATTTGATTAACTGTTGTTCTCAACAGGAAGAGTGCTTCTAAAGGTCCTCATAATAATTAGAAGGGGTCTTGGAATGTCACTTACAGCTTGAAAATTGGATATAAAGGCATTATTAGCATCTGCAAAAGCTATTTGATACTTTGGAATTGGTTTGAATATGAAACCAAAAGACGGAAAATTGTATTCGTCGTGTACTCTAAAAATTCAATATTAAGTTTGCGTAAGACATACAACTAGAGAATGCACAATGCCTATAAATATCGTCAGCGGTCTATAATTGATTAACTGTTGTTTCTCGACAAGAAGAGTGCTTCTAAAAGTCCTCTAAATAATTCGAAGGGGTCTTGGAATGTCACCTACAGCTTGAAAATTAGATATAAAGGCATTATTAGCATCTGCAAAAGCAATTTGACAAGTTTGAATTGGTTTGAATATGAAACTAAAAGACGGAAAATTGAATTTGTTGTGTACTCTAAAAATTCATTATTAAGTTTGCGTAAGATATACAACTGGAGAATACACAATGCGTATAAATATAGTCAGCGGTCTATATTTGATTAACTGTTGTTCTCAACAGGAAGAGTGCTTCTAAAGGTCCTCATAATAATTAGAAGGGGTCTTGGAATGTCACTTACAGCTTGAAAATTGGATATAAAGGCATTATTAGCATCTGCAAAAGCTATTTGATACTTTGGAATTGGTTTGAATATGAAACCAAAAGACGGAAAATTGTATTTGTTGTGTACTCTAAAAATTCATTATTAAGTTTGCGTAAGATATACAACTGGGGAATGCACAATGCCTATAAATATCGTCAGCGGTCTATAATTGATTAATTGTTGTTTCTCGACAGGAAGAGTGCTTCTAAAAGTGCGCAAAATAATTCGAAGGGGTCTTGGAATGTCACCTACAGCTTGAAAATTGGATATAAAGGCATTATTAGCATCTGCAAAAGCTATTTGACACTTTTAAATTGGTTTGAATATGAAACCAAAAGACGGAAAATTGTATTTGTTGTGTACTCTAAAAATTCATTATTAAGTTTGCGTAAGATATACAACTGGAGAATGCACAATGACTATAAATATAGCCAGCGGTCTATATTTGATTAACTGTTGTTTCTCGGCACAAAGAGTGCTTCCAAAAATGCTCAAAATAATTCGAAGGGGTCTTGAAATGTTACCTTCAGCTCGAAAATTGGATATAAAGGCATTGCTAGAATCTGCAAAAGCTATTTGACACGTTTGAATTGGTTTGAATTTGAATCCAAAAGACGGAAAATTGTATTCGTCGTTACTCTAAAAATTCAGTATTAAGTTTGCGTAAGACATACAACTAGAGAATGCACAATGCCTATAAATATCGTCAGCGGTTTATAATTGATTAACTGTTGTTTCTCGACAAGAAGAGTGCTTCTAAAAGTTCTCAAAATAATTCGAAGGGGTCTTGGAATGTCACCTACAGCTTGAAAATTAGATATAAAGGCATTATTAACATCTGCAAAAGCAATATGACAAGTTTGAATTGGTTTGAATATGAAACTAAAAGACGGAAAATTGAATTTGTTGTGTACTCTAAAAATTCATTATTAAGTTTGCGTAAGATATACAACTGGAGAATGCACAATGCCTATAAATATCGTCAGCGGTCTATAATTGATCAGTTGTTGTTTCTCAACAGGAAGGGTGCTTCTAAAAGCGCTCAAAATAATTCGAAGGGGTCTTGAAATGTCACCTTCAGCTCGAAAATTGGATATAAAGGCATTATTAGAATCTCAAAAGCTATTTGACACGTTTGAATTGGTTTGAATATGAAACCAAAAGACGGAAAATTATATTTGTTGTGTACTCTAAAATTTCATTATTACGTTTGCGTAAGACATACAACTGGAGAATGCACAATGCCGATAAATATCGTCAGCGGTCTATAATTGATTAACTGTTGTCTCTCGACAGGAAGAGTGCTTCTAAAAGTGCGCAAAATAATTCGAAAAGGTCTTGGAATGTCACCTACAGATTGAAAATTGGATATAAAGGCATTATTAGCCTCTGCAAAAGCTATTTGACACTTTTAAATTGGTTTGAATATGAAACCAAAAGACGGAAAATTGTAATTGTTGTGTAGTCTAAAAATTCATTATTAAGTTGCGTAAGATATACAACTGGAGAATGCACAATGCCTATAAATATCGTCAGCGGTCTATAATTGATTAACTGTTGTTTCTCGGCACAAAGAGTGCTTCTAAAAATGCTCAAAATAATTCGAAGGGGTCTTGAAATGTTACCTTCAGCTCGAAAATTGGATATAAAAGCATTGTTAGAATCTGCAATAGCTATTTGACACGTTTGAATTGGTTTGAATATGAAACCAAAAAACGGAAAATTGTATTCATCGTGTACTCTAAAAATTCAGTATTAAGTTTGCGTAAGACATACAACTAGAGAATCCACAATGCCTATAAATATCGTCAGCGGTCTATAATTGATTAACTGTTGTTTCTCGACAAGAAGAGTGCTTCTAAAAGTCCTCAAAATAATTCGAAGGGGTCTTGGAATGTCACCTACAGCTTGAAAATTAGATATAAAGGCATTATTAGCATCTGCAAAAGCAATTTGACAAGTTTGAATTGGTTTGAATATGAAACTAAAAGACATAAAATTGAATTTGTTGTGTACTCTAAAATTTCATTATTAAGTTTGCGTAAGATATACAACTGGAGAATACACGATGCGTATAAATATAGTCAGCGGTCTATATTTGATTAACTGTTGTTCTCAACAGGAAGAGTGCTTCTAAAAGTCCTCAAAATAATTAGAAGGGGTCTTGGAATGTCACTTACAGCTCGAAAATTGGATATAAAGGCATTATTAGCACGTGAAAAAGCTATTTGACACGTTTGAATTGGTTTGAATATGAAACCAAAAGACGGAAAATTTGTTGTGTAGTCTAAAAATTCATTATTAAGTTTGCGTAAGATATACAACTGGAGAATGCACAATGCCTATAAATATCGTCAGCGGTCTATAATTGATTAACTGTTGTTTCTCGCCACAAAGAGTGCTTCTAAAAATGCTCAAAATAATTCGAAGGGGTCTTGAAATGTTACCTTCACCTCGAAAATTGGATATAAAGGCATTATTAGAATCTGAAAAAGCTATTTGACACGTTTGAATTGGTTTGAATATGAAACGAAAAGACGGAAAATTGTATTTGTTGTGTACTCTAAAATTTCATTATTACGTTTGCGTAAGACATACAATTGGAGAATGCACAATGCCGATAAATATCGTCAGCGGTCTATAATTGATTAACTGTTGTTTCTCGACAGGAAGAGTGCTTCTAAAAGTCCTCAAAATAATTCGAAGGGGTCTTGGAATGTCACCTACAGCTTGAGAATTGGATATAAAGGCATTATTAGCATCTGCAAAAGCTATTTCACACTTTTGAATTGGTTTGAATATGAAACCAAAAGACGGAAAATTGTATTTGTTGTGTACTCTAAAAATTCATTATTAAGTTTGCGTAAGATATACAACTGGAGAATGCACAATGACTATAAATATAGTCAGCGGTCTATAACTGATTAACTGTTGTTTCTCGGCACAAAGAGTGCTTCTAAAAATGCTCAAAATAATTCGAAGGGGTCTTGAAATGTTACCTTCAGTTCGAAATTGGATATAAAGGCATTGTTAGAATCTGCAAAAGCTATTTGACACGTTTGAATTGGTTTGAATATGAAACCAAAAGACGGAAAATTGTATTCGTCGTGTACTCTAAAAATTCAGTTTTAAGTTTGCGTAAGATATACAACTGAGAATGCACAATGCCTACAAATATCGTCAGCGGTCTATAATTGATTAACTGTTGTTTCTCGACAAGAAGAGTGCTTCTAAAAGTCCTCAAAATAATTCGAAGGGGTCTTGGAATGTCACCTACAGCTTGAAAATTGGATATAAAGGCATTATTACCATCTGCAAAAGCAATTTGACAAGTTTGAATTGGTTTGAATATGAAACCAAAAGTCGGAAAATTGTATTTGTTGTGTAGTCTAAAAATTCATTATTAAGTTTGCGTAAGATATACAACTGGAGAATGCACTATGCCTATAAATATAGTCAACGGTCTATAATTGATTAACTGTTGTTTCTCGACAGGAAAAGTGATTCTAAAAGTCCTCAAAATAATTCGAAGGGGTCTTGGAATGTCACCTACAGCTTGAAAATTGGATATAAAGGCATTATTAGCACCTGCAAAAGCTATTTGACACGTTTGAATTGGTTTAAATATGAAACCAAAAGACGGAAATTGCTTGTGTAGTCTAAAAATTCATTATTAAGTTTGCGTAAGATATACAACTGGAGAATGCAGAATGCCTATGAATATCGTCAGCGGTCTATAATTGATTAACTGTTGTTTCTCGACAGGAAGCGTGCTTCTAAAAGTGCGCAAAATAATCCGAAGGGGTCTTGGAATGTCACCTACAACTTGAAAATTGGATATAAAGGCATTATTAGCATCTGCAAAAGCTATTTGACACTTTTAAATTGGTTTGAATATGAAACCAAAAGACGGAAAATTGTATTTGTTGTGTACTCTAAAAATTCATTATTAAGTTTGCGTAAGATATACAACTGTGAATGCACAATGACTATAAATATAGTTAACGGTCTATAACTGATGAACTGTTGTTTCTCGGCACAAAGAGTGCTTCTAAAAATGCTCAAAATAATTCGAAGGGGTCTTGAAATGTTACCTTCAGCTCGAAAATTGGATATAAAGTCATTGTTAGAATCTGCAAAAGCTATTTGACACGTTTGAATTGGTTTGAATATGAAACCAAAAGACGGAAAATTGTATTCGTCGTGTACTCTAAAAATTCAATATTAAGTTTGCGTAAGACATACAACTAGAGAATGCACAATGCCTATAAATATCGTCAGCGGTCTATAATTGATTAACTGTTGTTTCTCGACAAGAAGAGTGCTTCTAAAGGTCCTCAAAATAATTAGAAGGGTCTTGGAATGTCACTTACAGCTTGAAATTGGATATAAAGGCATTATTAGCCTCTGCAAAAGCTATTTGACACGTTTGAATTAGTTTGAATATGAAACCAAAAGACGGAAAATTGTATTTGTTGTGTACTCTAAAATTTCATTATTACGTTTGCGTAAGACATACAACTGGAGAATGCACAATGCCTATAAATATCGTCAGCGGTCTATAATTGATCAGTTGATGTTTCTCAACAGGAAGGGTGCTTCTAAAAGTGCTCAAAATAATTTGAAGGGGTCTTGAAATGTCACCTTCAGCTCGAAAATTGGATATAAAGGCATTATTAGAATCTGAAAAAGCTATTTGACACGTTTGAATTGGTTTGAATATGAAACCAAAAGACGGAAAATTGTATTTGTTGTGTACTCTAAAATTTCATTATTACGTTTGCGTAAGACATACAACTGGAGAATGCACAATGCCGATAAATATCGTCAGCGGTCTATAATTGATTAACTGTTTGTTTCTCGACAGGAAGAGTGCTTCTAAAAGTCCTCAAAATAATTCGATGGGGTCTTGGAATGTCACCTACAGCTTGAAAATTGGATATAAAGGCATTATTAGCATCTGCAAAAACTATTTGACACTTTTGAATTGGTTTGAATATGAAACCAAAAGACGGAAAATTGTATTTGTTGTGTCCTCTAAAATGTCATTATTACGTTTGCGTAAGATATACAACTGAAGAATGCACAATGCGTATAAATATAGTCAACGGTCTATAATTGTTTAACTGTTGTTTCTCGACAGTAAGAGTGCTTCTAAAAGTGCTTTAGATAATTCGAAGGGTCTTGAAATGTCACCTACAGCTCGAAAATTGGATATAAAGGCATTATTAGCACGTGCAAAAGCTATTTGACACGTTTGAATTGGTTTGAATATGAAACCAAAAGACGGAAAATTTGTTGTGTAGTCTAAAAATCATTATTAAGTTTGCGTAAGATATACAACTGGAGAATGCACAATGCCTATAAATATCGTCAGCGGTCTATAATTGATTAACTGTTGTTTCTCGACAGGAAAAGTGCTTCTAAAAGTCCTCAAAATAATTCAATGGGGTCTTGGAATGTCACCTACAGCTTGAAAATTGGTTATAAAGACATTATTAGCTTCTGCAAAAGCTATTTGACACGTTTGGATTAATTTGAATATGAAACCAAAAGACGGAAAATTGTATTTGTTGTTGTGTAGTCTAAAAATTTATTATTAAGTTTGCGTAAGATATACAACTGGAGAATGCAACAA